>VDFB02107008.1:0-18629 GCA_007258455.2 Sequoia sempervirens
AAAGGAAGAGAACTGCATTTTCGTTGTGATAGGTTGATCACATCGATATCATTCTCCAATGCATGCTCTGTGATAGAACCTTGAACTCTTGGAGAGAGTTGGTTCTACATGCTAACCGCATAATGCATTCAAGAAATCTGTAGTTGTGCAGATTGTTTTTTTTGTTGTGCTGAGTTTGGCACTATCGAGAGGAGTAAAAGATGAACGAAAGAGTTATATCAAAATTATATAAAGATAAGTTTCTTTATCCCTTTAGTTTGATCTTTTGATATATTTCTCCTTAGGCTGATTTATTTATTCATGTTCTAACATTGTGCATAAATTCTTATGTGTTCATGCTATAACCTAAGATAGTAAACCTTGTATGATTCTAGTCTTGATATTTCTTTGGATAGTCATAAACTGTTAGTAATCTCTCTCTAAATGCCTTGTGAACAGCTAGAAGCAGGAAAGTGATGAGAGATTGCTTAGCGATGAAAAGATTGAGGCATCTTATGAGGAAGTTATGCCAACCAAAGAAATGATCAAGCATGAAGTCACAACTTGCAGCCATGGGACTGAGTTGGTGGCTAGAGGGAGTTCACTTCCAGAAGTCTTCTTTGCAAGTTCTAAAGCAGGGATCAAGAGGGAGTTTTGTAACTTACTGAGAAGAAGTGAAGGTTGCAGTGTTGCAAGGCCAAGTACTTAAAGATTCAGAGGGAGCCTACTGAACCTATAGAAGATGGTTGTGTTGCAGATCAGAAGGGCACCTCTAGCGGTTGCTTCAGTTTGAGTTCCACTATGATTTCCTGGTGTAATAGGAAACAGTCATCTGTAGCATTGAGTACAGCAGAGGCCGAGTACATTGCAGCTTGAATGGCAACTCGGGAAGCAGTGTGGCTTCGTAAGCTCCTTGTAGGATTGTTTGGACAATCAATGGAGCCTACTATTATTCATTGTGATAATCAGAGTTGTGTGAAGCTTTCTGTCAATCCTGTGTTTCATGATAGATCCAAGCATGTTGAGATCAAGTACCACTATATCAGAGACATGGTACTGTGGAAGGCTGTACAGTTGAGGTACATTAGCCCGATGAAGCCCGGGGCGGATATTCTCACCAAGCCTCTCGCCGGGATAAAGTTTGTGTACTTTCGAGATAAGCTTGGTATGGTGGAGAATCCAGCGTTGACTGAGAAAGAGTCTCAGTATCAGTGAGCCTTGATTAATGAGTTCTTCTCTGTGAGAGAAGTTCCAGGTGAAATCCCTTCTTAATGCATTTCTCTCTCTCTATGCAAGAGATTTGAGGTGCAAGCCCTTGTTAGTAAAATTTCTCTTTGAGATTTGAGGTGAAAGCCCTTGTTTCCACCCTCACGAGAGAGTCATGGTGGATGTCATGTGTGATGACTCCATGTGACATCGCGATGAAGTCCGTGATGATTTTTTGTGTACCCGTGTTTCACCCTCTGGGAGAGCCATGGTGAAAGTCACGTTGAGGTGACAACATCACACAAGTGATGAACACTTGTACATACCATACATGGGTGTAGCCATGATGGTTGATATCACAATGAGGTGATATGCTTTCACGATGAGGTGATAAGCTCCTTTCCATAACATGGGTGTAGCCATGGTGGTCAATATCACAATGAGGTGATATGTTATTTCACACATGGATGTAGCCATGATGTTCGTCATCACGTTGAGGTGATATCCTTCTCTTTATATCTGATTGCAGGCAATGATGGCTGATGGACCTCATATTGAGATGATTCGTATTGTGCAGCTGGAAGTTCTCTCCCTAGCTGAGAGGGAGTGTTAATGATATTGCAGCTTCAGTCGTTCCTTCCAGCTCAGCCCTATTGAGGAAACATAAATTAAATGATAGCCCGTTGGCTATTTAATTTATATTCGTTGTTTTTGTATTAACCTCATTTTATATTTTGATTATGGCCGACATGAGAAGATACGAATTCATCTTGATAGTCAAATCTTTTATTAGAAGACATTTAATATTTGTTTATTAATTGAGGCTGACTTCCATTTATGAAGAGACGCGATTTCTTGGAGCCGACATCATGTATCTTAGAGTCACGATTTTTGAATGGAGGCCGACATAAAGGATTTGAAGGGATGTGTCTCTCCCATTCATTTGTATATATACACATTGATTCGTCCATTGTAATTATCCAATTTCAGTTCGGTTATTCACATAAGTTCAATATCATCAAGTGCGAATATACAGTGCAAGTGCGAATATATAGTGCAAGTGCGAATATACAGTGCAAGTGCGAATATATATTATACAGTGCGAAGTATCATGCAGGTGCGATTTCTGTAGATCTGTATTCAGTCAATTATGGATATTGCCAGGTGCGAATTTCTGTAGGTCTATACTCTGTCAAGTGTGAATTCTTTCCAGTACTTCAAGGTCAGATTGCGAATTGATCTAAGGACAGGTTGTGAACTCTTATATTGCCATAATTTGAAGTGCCAGTTTGTTATCTGTTATTGCATCTTGTACAGGTGCTGAATATTGGTCTTGTGTTAGACCTAATTGTAAAGTGAACTGTTGTCATTGTTTTAATATAAGAGAGTCTCTTTGTTGCTGGGTTTTTCTCCCTCAAGAGGAGGGTTTTCCCAGGGTATCTGCTGTGTTATTTTGTCAGATTTTGAATTATTTTTCTGTGCATATAATTTGTTCACCTAAAATTTACAATTTTGATAGGCATAGTCACCCAAGGTTCACATGGTTTCATACCTCGTATAGCTGATAGCCTTCAAAGGCCAGTTTAGAGGGTTGGACACCGTTGAATTCTGCGTGTGCAGCAAGTTCGCGTGTATTTCTCGCAACTAGAGTGTTCGCGGTCAAGCTTCGTGGTTTCGTCATGCTACACTCTTTCATTGAGAAGAATCAAGAAAAACATCAGAAGCGTCAAGCTGTAGAAGGAACAAAGGTCATCACTCCATTTATGGAGCCGCCAAAGTCACTTAGATCCTATGCCATTATCTTGGTGAAGATGGTACATATGCTGAGCTTAATGCAGTGCAGACCAAGTTTGAGAAGCTTGTTCGTAATAATCTTGATGGCGATCCTATGGCGTCCAAGTTGGATCACATCCCAGTGATGACAACTAGTTTTAGAAAGGCAACTGAAGAGGTCAGAGAATGCATGAGGGCAATCAGAAATGGTGATAGTGAGTTGAACAAGTAGGTTATCATTGTGGACAACGTCAAAGTACCAGAGGATGAGACAATCGACCAGTTCTTGGACGAGGTGTTAGACCGTGATGACCTGGAGTGATCCGTCAGTTGTGTTGATGTGTTTTACATTGTTGCATAGCATGAGGCAAAAAGTTGCCAAGCGGCTTCCCTATTCTCTCTTGATCAAAGTATTCCGCATGCTAAGATTGCAAGAAAGTTCATGCGTTCAACTCCAAGGTTCCTTTAATGTGAATAGGCTCAGTTTGGCTCGATGTGATTTGCTGGTATTTCAAGGGGACTTACAGAATTGTTCGGCAGTGGAGAAAGGGATTCAAATGCTCGAAAGATTTATCTATGAAGTGCGTGTTTCCTATTCTAACCAGAAAGTACTGAATTGAAAAGGGTGTAGGGCCTAAGAAGTTTATGTTCTATTCTAAATGCAGGATATGTGGAGCTTCACTTCAATAGACTTCAACCGGATTTCACCTAGCCTCCGTCGGACAGCCTCAGCAAAATCGTTGCAATCTTCAAGGGAAATAGCAAAAGATGTTCAAATTATGACTTAACATGCATACACCATCACAACGACGCATATAAGCATATAAATCACAACTGAAGTTAAACTCAAGGTAATGTCCAGTTGACCACACAAGGCGAACTTATCATCAACAAGCAGCTAGTGGTATGGAATAAAGCGAAGCTATCTTAGTAAAACACCACACACCAAAGTAAGCTACTTGCATGAATTTAAGCTACTTGGATACGAAAGGAAGAAGAAACCTTGCTAGCATTTCATGACAAAGGCCGAATTCCATCATCAATGAAAAGATCTATTATCATAAAATGTGTTACACAACAATCTCCTCAAAAGTTTTCAAAGGGAAAACTTTCTCTCTTCTCCAAATTATGCAAAAATGCTCTACAATGCTACACTATCTAACTCTAATGCTAATACTCTCTCAATGTCTACTACTCCAATGTCTAATCTAATTCTAATCTTCTAATGAGATACAAATGAGGGGGACTCCCCCTTTTATAGTTTGCCAAGTTCCAAAAGACGGCTAGGGTTACAATCGGCTGGATGGCCCAGATTGTGCCACCTCAACCCTAAATAATATTGCCCTAAAAACCGCCACAGAGGAGAGTGGGGTAATAAATGCGCCATAATGTCCACCATCATCCTTCTAGAAGATTCCATTTGTAGACGCGTTCACACTGTTCTCGATCTTCTTTCTTGGCGTTGTTCTTTGATTTCTTCCACTTGAGGGTCTTCATTCTTCTTTTCATCTTGAGCCTTGAAAATGTTTCTTCAACACTTAGCCATTTTCTTGCAAACTTTCCTTCCTTCAAGATTGAAACTCGTAACTTTATCCTCCTTCGAAGGTTGTGATATCATCGTGCTTCACCACTTCCAGACATCGTGCTTGGCCTCGACGTTTCTCCTGCAAAACAAGCAAGGAGAGAAGCATTAGAATACTTCATGATATAAACTTAACTCACTCACCTGATCCTCACGCTCCAACTTTCAAGCGTTCATCGCCAACTTTGTGTTCAAGTTCATGCCTTAGACAAATTTCCATCCTTGAGAACTTCATTTCACCTGCTGGAGCTCTGATAACCTCGATTTTATTCATTTCTGGCTCAAGTAAACTATCTTTACGAAGGATTTAAGCAAATTCACCTAGGCAGTTTCTTTCAAATTCATCGTCTTGGAGGATTTCACCTTGAAAACACATTTTCTTCATTTTGCCTTAGAAAATTTTCAAATTTTCCCTTAGGAAAACTCACCAACCTGGTGCCCATCTAAAATCTTCATCCCAAAATTCTCGACAAGCTGTGGAAGACCTTAAAATCAACTCCTCATCGATAATCTTCGATACCCAGATGAAAATTTTCTCCAGAACGCATTGAACCCATGGGTGCCCAACGAACGGGTTCATTTAATTTTCTGGAATTTTGAACCTTAGAAAACATTCTTTCATCAAATTTATTCTCGTTCTTCGATCCCCTCTGAGAATTTTGCTCTGACTTGGAAAATTTTATTCCTGCACTGCCAACATCTTTTGACTTCATCACTGGCAAAATTCACTCGGACTTCAGGAAAAAGATTTTATCACTTCATCATACTTAGGCCTTTTTCCCAAGGAAGAAAATATTTTGCCTTAGAAAAATTTTAAATCACTTTGAAAATTTTGCCTTAGGAAATTTTATATCCAGCTCGATCAATTTTGCCTGTGAAAAATACCAACTTCACTCAGAAATTTTTTATGAAGGCGCCTAGCATATTTTATTTTTCTAGCCATCTTGGATTTTATTTCACACTTGGGAAAATATTCATTTGAAGTCCCAACGCCTTAGAGAAATTTTTAACACTTAGGCAATATTTCACTTTCTACTTGAGGCGCCTAGCACTTGCCATTTCATTCCCACCACCTTCAAA
The DNA here is from genome assembly GCA_007258455.2 of Sequoia sempervirens. NCBI lineage: Eukaryota > Viridiplantae > Streptophyta > Pinopsida > Cupressales > Cupressaceae > Sequoia > Sequoia sempervirens. The sequence continues at coordinate 5,621 of VDFB02107008.1, forward strand.
TATTTTCTAACACATACCACGCCTTCAACGCCTTAGGAAAAATCTCCAACACCTATAACCTTAGGCGCATATCACACTTTGAGAGGGAATTTTAAAATCACGCCTTAGAAATATTTCCATCCTCTTTGGCAATATTTTATTTTCACTTCAGGTGCATGTCATGGAGAACATTACTACGCCTAGCACTTATCTTTTCACCCTCAATACTTCACTTTTAGGCGCGCCTAACAATTTTATCCTTTAACTTCACTTTCACATCCTTTATTCACCTTTTATTGACTTCAGCTTGAGCGCATTTCTCATACTCAGGAGGATGAAGACTTTATTTCAACGCCCTCTTTGACTTTCTCCTCTTCTTGGCGCATTTGAGGGGGTGAGAGGGATGGGCGCATTTGGCATGTAGTGGTGGATGAAAACTTTCAAGCGCCATCAACAAGTGTCCTCATATCTCCCACGTTTTTGTCCTTACATGCTCCTTTTTGGGCGCATTTTGCCTATGCAGCAGGATGAACTTGTTGACCAGCTTGACCTTCTTGGAACTTGGGCGCATTTTGGCCTCCCTGCAGGATGAGTTTTATACTTAGAAAATTTTTCCAACATGAGAGCTTGAGCTGGGCGCATTTTAGCCTGTGTACTGGATGAACTTCATTGACTTTTTGACTTTTTCCTTATTAACTCTCCTTGGGCGCATTTCAGCACTTGAAGCGGATGAAATTTATACTTAGAATTTTTTTTTATACTTCTTCATCTTGAGTTGGGCGCATTTTAAGGCATGAGCAGGATAGAAAGCTTTGACTTCTCTTTGACCCTTTTTATCTTGGGCGCATTTTGCCCCCTGAACAGGACGAAGTTCAACACTTAGAGAAATTTCATGACCTCCAGCTGAGATGGGCGCATTTTCAAGGAAGTGAAGGATGAAGCTCCAGACTTAGCTATTTTTCTCGTCTTCGCCAGCTTCTCATGCCCTGCTATTTATAGTAAGCCTCTTGATTTTCTTACTTCGGAAGCTCAGATTGCCATGAAATTTTAAACACCGGATCCTCGCGACTTTGACATCCTGTCAATACTGCCATTCTGAGCTGACTTACTAAAAATAGCATATTTTGGGAAGTGTTTTGCTATTTATAGTAAACTCTCATTTCTGGTACCTCCACAGCTCCGATCGAGTTGAAATTTGAATGAGGCGCTCCTCACCACGTGACCTTACTGCCGACACTGACGCATGCACCTGATTTACTATTTTTAGCCAGTTTCCAAATTGACTTACTATAAATAGTAAGTGCTCCGATCGACTTGAAATTTCACCGGCAGATAGCCTGAAGAATGCTGATCGCAGTGGTTTACATTGGATTTCGAAGATTTTGACTTTTGATGTCTATTTTTAGGCTTCGAAGCTGGAAACCCTAATCTGTATTGCATGTGTATCAAAAGATCTCCGTTTGCTCTCGTTTCCGCGACACTGCGATCAGCTCGTGATTCTGAACTGCTGGGTGGCGGCTGCCGGGACACACGCTAAAATATAAAGTTCCTTAGCTGAGTGAGAATCTCGGTTTGCATGTCCCCTACCATCGCGAAGCTCTCGAAAAACCCATCAGGAATCACCTGACATGCAAAGAAAAGCTCGACATGCAAACCCTAAAAATAGCCTCGGAAGGCTGAATCCTGAAAGTGATCATCTCGACTTGCATGTTATATCATCAGCGAAGGTCTCAGAAACCAGAAGAATATCCGGACATGCAAAGACTCTATCGGACCCTGAGAATTCATGCCAAGCCGGACTGCTAAAAATAGTAAGTTGTCCAATTTTGTCAAATTTGGCATGCAAGCACGATATACTTTCGAATGCCGTGTGATGATCGAGGAATCTCAAAAATAATAAAATTACTTACGAATAGCGGACTTACTAAAATAAGTAGACGGAATTTGTGAAACTTGTTTGGAAGCTATGAGGGCGTCTTGTTAGGTATCACAACAATGTTAAGTTCAATTTTCAATTATTCACTTTTCATTCGAATTGACGGAAGGCCTGTTAATTTTCAGACTTGGCCAAATTCATGGTGAAGCTTCTGCGGGAGCGTCCAGCGGAGACCATAGAAAAGAGGCAGAGAGAGAGAGACACAAAAACCAAAGCCAAAAAGACCAGAATGGGCAAAAATTAGGGGTCCCCATCTTGAATGGGGTGATGTGTAATGAAAAGGTCACAACAAGTTGGAACCCTACAGGTTATTTTTGAGGATAGAGTTAGGAGTAGCAATTAACTTGACATTCAGTCTTGAGTTTTAATTGCTGATTTCATGCACGCACATCTCATCCTTGGAGATATCTTCGCAAGAGTTTAGACTTTCAGTTAGGAGTAGTTAACTGATGTTAGTTATCAGCTATTTTTATTTCAAGAAGGATTGCATGTTGCACATGTCTAGTTCAGTTGAGTCCTGTTTCAGTTAACTAATTGTAGCTTTCCAGTTAACTGTATAGTTTCCTTTATTTAGGGTTTAGCAATAAAATATTGCATTCTTGCAAGATTGTAGTTGACTCAAGGTGATTTTAGGGTTCCCTACACCTTTGATGTCTATAAATAAGAGCTTTCTGATCATTTGTAATTAACTTTTGCATGAGATAGTAATATATGTTGCACCTACCTTGCCTATAATATTGCTGTTCTGTATCTGTTCACGAGCTTTTACTATGATAATGAATTGCTGCGCTACCTTGCCTTCATGTTATTGTTATGGTATTTGTTTATCTTAGTTAAATATAGTGGCTCGTTTGATCATTTATTGTATGCGTGTTTCGCCAATGCAATTTGCTGTCCTAGTTGGCTATTCTCTGTTTTGTTTCTAATAAGCCTATTTAGACGAGCAAATTGCCGAGCCAGCTTGCCCTCGTGTTGCAAATCTGTACCTAAAGCTTATTGTTTGATGTGTGTGTCAATAAACTTATTCAGCCAAGCAAATTGTTGCGCCACCTTGCCTTCATGTTGTGAAGTTGTACTCAGTTTATCGTATATTTGTTTGTTTCCAATAAACTTAAACCCAGTCGAGCAAATAGTTGCGCCACCTTGCCTTCACGTTGTGAATCTATACATGAAGTTTATCGTATACCACATTCCTGCTCCTTTTTCCTCATGCTCTTTTTTCTTGAGGAGATTGGATAGATTAAAGCTTAAGTTTAGTTGTAGTTAGTGATTTGTGAAACCAAAAAATCCTTAGCTGCAACGTTCATGGTTTTTCTTAAACCTTGTGCCTCTTCCAGATGAGACAAAAAGATAGTAGTTAGATTACTTTACTTTTTCACGCAAATCAGCATATGAGGGAGCTTCCCCTCCTAATTTGAAGAGCACTCATTACGCAGTGTGCATAGTTGTCCGTACCAACTTGCACTCCAGAGGTGCTAATTGTTATGCCAACAAAATGCACGAGGTTGGGATCGCATAAGAATATTGCAAGACAAGTACTAGAAACCACCATACTAGTCAAGATGGTTGATATACTACAAAGCATTTTAGGATTGAGGACAACGATCATAAGAGAAGAAAAAATAGTGCAAGAGAAGAATGCAAATATAATAGTAGAGCATCCTGTATTTGGGGACTAAAGAAGGACTCAAAACAAACTAGAATATGTGTGGATTTTCGAAGTCTAATGCTATAACAATAAAGGATCCATTTCCAATTTTGTTTAAAAGCTTCATTCTTGAAGAAGTGGTAGGACATGAGATATATTCTTTCATGGACGGGTTTTCGGGCTATAATCAAATAAGTATAGTAGAAGAAGATAAACTCAAGACCACTTTTATGGTGGAGGACAGTCTATATGCGTACAATAGAATGGAATTCGGTCAAAGCAATGCTCCGAGACATTCCAAAGGATTATTCTTCACATCTTTGATAGAATGTCTATAGGAAACTTTAAGGTATTCTTGGGCAATTGGTTAATTTATAGTGACCAGGAGATACAACTAAAGGCTCTTGCAAAATGTATGGAATGATGCAAATTAGCATGCTTAGCCTTATATCCCAAGAAGTGTTGGTTTATGGTACCAAAATGTAAACTCCTTGGATACATTGTTTGTAATGCTAGATTGAAAACAAATCCTAATAAGGAAGGGTAATTGTGGAGATGGAAGCTCTGAAGGATGTCACTAGAGTATGGTTGTTCGTAGGCCATGTGGGCTACTACTAATCAATTCGTCAAGAATTTTGTGCAGATGTCACACCCATTAGACATGTTGACAAGGAAATGAATATCATTCATGTCAAAGGAAGAATAGGAACAGGCTTTTAATGAGTTAAATGTACGACTCATTAGTTCCCCTATTTTAGCCTATCCAAATTGGGACAAGGAGTTACATGTACATGTAGAATACCTCTAATTTTGTCATTGGGACAACATTGTCACAAGTAGGTCCTCGAGGGCTTGATCACCTAGTCTTCTTTGCAGGTATATTACATTCAAATGCAAAGAGAAACTATCGTACTATAGAGAGAGAAGCCCTTGGCATGGTCTATGCCATATAGAAATTTCAACATTATTTGTTGGCTACAACATTTACATTCTACGTCGACTGTCATGCGTTGATGTACTTGGTCAATAAACCAATCATTCATGGCTAGGTAAATAGATGGTTATTGTTACACCAACAATTCACATTTAGGATATTTGTATGGCCAAGAAAAAGCCATGTTATTGTAGATCAACTCTCACAGATCAAGTTTAGAGAACCTTTAGAGGCTTTCAATGAAGACTTTCTAGATGCCCACATATTCTAGATAGTGGTAAGACTAGCTTGGTAAAAAAGCATAGGGGAATATCTTTCAACTTCTTCCTTTTCTAAAGACATGTTGCGAGGAGAAAGAAGGAAATTAGCACACAAGGCCAAAATGTTTCAATTAATCAATTGATTTTTGTACAAGATGGGCCTTGACCACATTCTAAGAAGATGTGTGATGTGGTAAGAGATACAAAGTGTATTGGAAGAAGCACATGAAGGACTTGTGGGTGGCTATATGGGGCTATGCCACCACACAAAAGGTTCTTTTGGTGAGACAATGGTGGCCAACTCTTCACACATATGCCAAAGAATGGGTATTCAGGTGTGACACTTGCTAATGAGTAGGTAAACCACTAAAACGAGACTTTATGCCACTTTCACAATCACAATTGCAAGAACGATTTGAATGATGGGGGTTAGATTTTATTGGTCCCTTAAAAGATAGCCAGATTGGAATGTCCCCATTTTCCAGCTTGCCAAAATAATATTAAAGTATTTTATTATTTTAATTATTTAATGTTGCTTGGCAAAAATACAATTATAAAGGTGATATTAAATGATTAAATAATATGGGGTTATAAAGTGACATTGGGGAATATTTAAAAGCTAAATTAATAAAGTCACTTTATAATAAAGTGTTAAGTGATTTTGGCAGGAAAACCCTAAAAGGTGTTATAAAAGGACTCAAGAGCTCAATTTCTTATTATCTTGGATTATTATTTTATTGGCTTGGTATTTTGGTGGAGCTCTTCAGAGTCCAAAACCCTAGGTGGGAATTCCTACGGGTTCCAGTTTTGATGGTGAAAGATTCCTCCCTAGCTGGCAATTGGCGGATTCTCTCTGGATTCTCATCTGCACGATGACGATTGGTTATCAAATTTGTGGGTTTCTTTGAGAAACAAATTTCAGATATAAGGGTTTGAATAAAATATCTCTATTTCACAATTTCAGTGTTAAGATTTTGAGTTATGTGCTAAAGGAATTTATAAATGACTAATATTATTATAGGAATCTAACAGTACAATTGTTATTATGGATGAAGAGGGCACTTATTGACTTTAGTGATTGCATCTTTATTATTGGCGGGGTTTCCCGGGCTTCAAAGATTGCGTGAAAGTTCGTAATTTCCAAGGTTTGGAATTACACAGAAAAGCCTAATCGTGGGGCCTAGATAAGTCAAGGTTCATAAAAAGACAAATTTGTCTTATGTGGATCAAACAACAAGTATTTGATAACATTTTAAGAAGGGCTGGGTTTTAATTTCTTCATTGCAACCTTCATAGTGATCGCAGCCATTTCATACTCAAGGAGCCGCTTCATTATACCATGTTCTACATAGGTGACATTTAATATTATTTATCATTGAAGATTGATAGGCATATTATTCTCTATATTTTGGGCTGCTTAACTTCAGTTGACAACATATGGGTTATTGCCATTGCCGTCAACTTCAATAAAGGAGGGTTCATATTGAGCATCGAATGACTACATTGCTTCTTGCTGGGCCGTCATTCTTCTATGCCTCCTGAGATTATAGCTGCGACTAATATTTTGAGCATGTATTATTGTCATGTGAGCTCTCAAGGTAATTGTGGGTTTCTGTTTATGCCTTCTATCCATCTACTGTAGCCATAGGATCCTTGTGTTGGAGTGTTGGAGGCATTCATTGAAGATGTGAGCTTCAGTTATTGAAAAACCAGGCACCAATCTGGACGTGAGACTCACCTAGACCCCTGCGTATAACTTCAGAGGGAGTTTTCTGCACTTAAGAGGGTTGCAGGACATTCTGAGCTTGGACATGAAGGTCTTCAGGCCCTTAATGACTTCTTCGAACTGCTGCAGTCCATTCTCAGGCATTGCGTGATCTTGTCCAGGTCTGAAGTTATTGTACACTCAATCAATTTGCTGTTAGCAATCCTATTGATGCATATTGTATCACTTATTTGCTGTTGCTCATTTCTGGGCCTAAAACAATGATGTATCCGCTAAAGTAAATGCATAGTCTGAAATGATTCAAGTCTGAAATTCATCTTTGTTCACATTGCTTCTTGTTTAGACAGTATGAGAGAAATGATATACTGAGGTAGAATAACAAATTGCTTTATCATTGTATTTCAAAATCTATTGCTATGCTTGCAAAACGTTGATTTGAGTTTGATTAGTTTGATTCTAAGTTACCGGTTCGCTCAGCATAGGTGGTAGGTCCTGGTTTGGTTCGGCCCAGATATGGGATCCGGGTCCGGTCTGGCATAGGTCTAGACATGGTTCGCAAAAACACCTGTGGGTTTGACTGAATGGACTTGGATGACCCCAAAACAAATCAAGAATGGACCCAAGGGATATTTTTTATTTTTTTACATTCCATTTCGTTCGCAGCTCCATCGATGCTGAAGAATTGAGACCTTCCCAATGCTCGACTAGGCTGAGAGAAGGTGGAGTGGGGCTAGGCCAGTGGAAAATGGTAAATGGCAAGGCAGAGTAATCATTAACAACTATGTTCATTGATGGCCGTGGGCTACTCATGACGCTAATTGCGGAGTAAAGGAATCCACCCTAGCCTTTTGCGCACAAGTTTGATGAGGGCGAACCATGGTAACCAGACGATCCTCCTATGGAGACATATGCCGAATGACGAGTTGGGTTGGTTGGTCTGGTTCGAACAACTGCCTTCAAGGAATTGTCTTGTGGAAGTCTCCTCGTGCGAGGGCATTTCGGTCAATCCATAGGAGCGGGAGAGGAAGAAGCAGTTCGAGGCACATTCGTCATTGATCAAATTCTCTCTTCTTTAATATTTTATATTTAATACAATTTTATTTAAATTTTAATATTTTTACATGATCTTTAATATTTAATATGATATGGGAATAATATTTATATTATTATATTATATTAAAATATTATCAATATTTATATATTATATTATTAATTTATATATTTATATAATAATATATTAAATATTAATAATTTAAATTTTTTTAATAAAATGATTCACGAATTAGGAATATTTTAATATTAATTTAAGTTATTAATAATTAATGTTAACTAATTTTTAAATATATTAATACAAATATGAATGTTATTATACTATGAATATTAATAAAAGTTATAATTATAATTATATTAATATTAATACATATCATATTTATTTATTATTTTTATATTTCAATCATATTAATATATTTTTTATTTATATATATATATATCTATATATCTATATATATATATATATATATATATATATATATATATATTAACGAACCCAACCCCAAAGAAAAATTTGCCCGAACCCACAAATTGAACCTGAACCCGAAACCGAACCGGTAACTTAAATGGAACATCAATCAAACTGAAAAATATTGAAAAAAACTTCATATACCTGGAAGGGTATTTTACAGTGGTATCAGAGCCCAAAATCCTGCCAGCCTGTTGGGCAACTGATCTTTGTTGCAGCTAATCAAATTGAAATCAGAATTTCAGTTTGGGCATCATGGCTACTTCTAGTGATCAAATGGATTCGTTGCTCGAATCTATGAAGCAAAATTAGATTGACATTGAAAAGGGATTGAATACATGGTGGAAAGAACAGGAGGCTACTAAAGTTTACCAAGAGAAGTTGAAGTTTATAGGTAAGAAGCTAAAACACTTACCTCAGTCAAAAGTAGTTCTTCACAGCATATTGGAGGAAGCAGAGGGTTGTTTGTGCAAGGTTGATCAATTACCTTCCTAGTCGATACGTAAAGCTATGACTCCATTGGTGCACTCTTGGGTTATGCCAGTGGTCATGAGACATTAGGATGAAGAGGTAAGACTTGTAGTTGTCACTTGCATTAGTGAAGTTGCAAGAATTGCAGCTCCTAATGCATCTTATGATGATGACATTATGAGGGAAATTCTTCACTTGATTGTGGAGAGTTTTCATGGGTTACATGATGTCAAAAGCCCTACCTTTGGACAAAGAGTTAAAATCTTGGTAATTATGGCAAAGGTTAGGTTTTGCCTCATTATGATTGATCTCAGGTGTGATGATTTAATTCTTTAGATGTTCCATTGTTTCATCACTAGAATCAGAAAATGACATCCAAACAATGTCAAAACAAGCATGCTAACTATTTTGTCCTTGATCCTCAATGAAGGTGATGATATTTGCAAACAATTGCACTTAGATTTGTTGGTCATTTGGAGAAAGGAGCAACATGTCTCAACCGAAGCTTATGATTTTACAAAAAGATTGGTTGATCTGAAAGTTGAGAGATTCAAGGAACAATTGACTAAAGAAGAACTAATCTCATTTGGTATTCAGGTTCCTCTCTCTTTACATGAAGAATGCAGACCATCATCCAGTGAATCAGCTGAGTTGGATGATGAATACAAAGAGCAAATTGAGCCCTCTTGTGTTTTAACACCTAATGAGGGTATTGATGATGATTCTACATGTGGAACTAGTGCTGTCCTAGTTCGAAATCAGAATGTATGTATGGATGATAACGAAGAAGAAAACAGTTGTATGACTTAAGCACTTCAAGAATAATCTGATGCTTCTTCATGTGAAGCAGAAGTTCATAAATCCAATAGTCCACATAATTTGGAGAACCAATTGAAGGTGAATGAAGACAAGATTGTTGCAGCGTTGTCTCATTATGATAGAATGCACAAAATAATTGAGGATCGCCTTTGCAAGGTTGAACTTGAAAGAAGACAAAAAGGAAATGAAAAAGAATCTTCTTAGGCTAGTTTACAAGTAATCAAAGAAGGTTTAGTGGCAATGAAATCATACTACTTACATCTTCTTTTAGATCATGACCATCTCCTTGACCTCGCTGAAATATATTTAGATGCATTGAGAGGGAAAGAAGAGTCAAAGAAGGTTTGGTTCATTGAATATCTCCTTTGGAAAATTAATTTTGAAGAGGGACAAGAAGGTCCATGGGAAGGAGTTAAGGCCTTGAGTTTGCAGACTATCAAGTGCTCCCTTGAAGACATAAAATCACTGTACTTGTATTTGCTTTTAGATAGAGATCTTGCCATCAGGGTTGCAGAGGAGGTTGATGGTGCTGATGCAAGGTCTGTCCATCATGTTCTGAGTCATGAGTCATCTTCTGATGGCAGTGAAGTATGGAAGCCATGTGACTACTCTGGTATTCCATTGACTCAGATAGGTGAATTTCACCTCGATTGCATAATGAGGTGTGTTCATCAGTGTTCTTTCAGCCCACATACACAAGATTTGACCATATCTTTGATATCACATAAAGGTGGGTTGAATAAGGGATTATCTAGTTCAACTCTAGTATGGTATGTCTCCGATTTTAGGTGATGAATCCAAATTTTGCGAGTCTCCTATCTTGCTTTCCTCAGATGGTTTCCTACAGAAATATGAATAAGAGACTTGGTTCATTTGGATTCTAGAGGTTATTAGAGTGGCATAGTGGAAGTCAACAGGTGTTGGGAGTGATGGACATCTGATTTGCCTATTTGATTCGGGGATTTTTATGCTTGGTTGATTGCTTTTTGTGACTACAGGGTTTGACAGAGTTGCAGTGTTTGACAGAGATGCTATGTATAGTGGTAGTATGTTGACACAATAGGGTTGTGACAGAGCATTCTACAGATTCATCTGGGATCTTGGTATCTAGCCATGGTATGCAGGTGTGGATTGCTTGGAGACAAGTAATCTCTGGGAAGGGAGGACTGTAATGTCCCTATTTTCCAGCTCACCAAAATAATATTGAAGTATTTAATTATTTAATGTTGCCTGGTAAAATAACAATTATAAAGGTGATATTAAATGATTAAATAATATGGGGTTATAAAGTGACGTTGGAGAATATTTAAAAGTTAAATTAATAAAGTCACTTTATAATAAAGTGTTAATTGATTTTGGTGGGAAAACCCTAAAAGGTGTTATAAAAGGACTCGAGCTCATTTTCTCATTATCTTGGATTATTATTTTATTGGCTTGGTATTTTGGTGGAGCTCTCTGGAGTCCAAAACCCTAGGTGGGAATTCCTATGGGTTCTAGTTTTGGTGGTGAAAGATTCTTCCCTAGCTGGCGATTGGCGGATTCGCTCTAGATTCGCATCTGCACGATAATGATTGGTTATGAAATTTGTGGGTTTCTTTCATAAACAAATTTCAGATATAAGGGTTTGAATAAAATATCTCTATTTCACAATTTCAGTGTCAGGATTCTGAGTTATGTTGAAGGAATTTATAAATGACTAATATTATTACAAGAATCTAACTGTACAATTGTTATTATGGATGAAGAGGGCACTTATTGAATTCAGTGATTGCATCTTTATTATTGGTGGGGTTTCCCAGGCTTCAAAGATTGCATGAAAGATTCATAATTTCCAAGGTCTGGAATTACACAGAAAGCCTGATTGTGGGGCTTAGATAAGTCAAGGCTCAGAAAAAGACAAAATTGTCTTATGCAGATCAGACAACAGGTATTAGATAATATTTTAAGAAGGTCCATGTCTCCTGAGATTATAGCTGCGACTGATATTTTGGGCATATATTATTGTCACATGAGCTCTCAAGGTAATCGTGGGTTTCTGTTTATGCCTTCTATCCATCTGCTGTAGCCGTAGGATCCTTGTGCTGGAGTATTGGAGGCATTCAGTGAAGACATGAGCTTCAGTTATTGAAAAACCAGGCACCAATCTGGACGTGAGACTCACCTAGACCCCTGCGTATAACTTCTGAGGGAGTTTTCTGCACTTAAGAGGGTCGTAGGACATTCTGAGCTTGGACGTGAAGGTCTTCAGGCCCTTAATGACTTCTTTGAACTGCTGCCGTCCATTCTCAGGCATTGCATGATCTTGTCCAGGTCTGAAGTTATTGTACACTCAATCAATTTGCTGTTAGCAATCCTATTGATGCATGTTGTATCGCTTATTTGCCTCTGCTCATTTCTGGGCCTCAAACAATGATGTATCTGCTAAAGTAATTGCACAGTCTGAAATGATTCAAGTCTGAAATTCATCTCTGTTCACATTGCTTCTTGTTCAGACAGTATGAGGGAAATGATGTACTGAGGTAGAATAACAGATTGCTTAATCATTGTATTTCAAAATCTATTGTTATGCTTGCAAAACATTAATTTGAGTTTGATTAGTTTGATTAAATTGGAACATCAATCATACTGAAAAATATCATAAAAACTTCATATACCTGGAAGGGTATTTTACACAGATGCCTTAATGCCGATGTATTGTAGTGGCAACATAATACTTAAACAAATGGGCATAAGCATGAGCCCTAGCAAACAATACTGTGTTGAGTACAACAAGATTCATTTATGAACAAATAGTCACTAGGTTTATGATAACGATATAAATAACAAGTGATAAAGGACACTTCATTAGTCATGTGATTCAACAATTGATGAGTGAGTTCCAAATTTCATTTTCCATACACTTTCTAGTCCTTACTTCTTGAGGGAAAATGATCAAGCATAATCTTATGATAAGGTACATAGATCTATTATTCAAAAATCATTTGGGATAGAAGGTATGAATTCGGGACAATGACTATTAGTAGTATTGTGCGCTTATAGGGTGACATATAAGGTAACTATGGGACATACACCCTTTCAATTAATGTATGGTCAATAAGCGATGTTCCCCATGGAGTCATGTTACCTAGCCTAAGGTTATCTATGGAAAATTGATTGGGTGAGAATGAGAGTCTCAAGGAAAGACTCCTCCACTTGAACAAATTGGATGAATGGAGAATAATGGCACAATGGGCCATTGAGGTAATGTTTGAAAAGACAAAAGCATCGGTACATAATGGTTGCAATGAAGTAAAACTTGGTAAGCTTAAAATAGTGTGGCTAGGACCATTTAAAATTAAGTAAGTATTGGAGAATGAGTCTATAAAATTGAAAAGCTTAGATGGAACAATCATACAAGATACAATAAATGGGTCCAAATTGAAAATTTATATGGTAAGACAAAAAACTTGAGAAATTGTAAAAATGATTGACTAGGAGGAAAATGGAAAGGAAGAATTAAATGAAATAACCATAGGCTACTACGAGAAGGTTGGTGAAGGAAGTGAAGGACTTGAAGAAGCAATTCTAGAATTGAACACACATTTGGACTAGACTACTTGTTTATTTGGTCTGCCTAAACGGTTGATTAAATTATATGGCAAATGATATATACATTCACGATACTCCAATCTATGCTCCAACTATGTTGGCTCTAAGGAATATTCAAGGGTACATGGA
>VDFB02107009.1:0-15747 GCA_007258455.2 Sequoia sempervirens
GGTAACTTGCTGGAAAAGGGATAAAAGTATGTAAAAATGCACAAAAAACTGTAAATTAAAGGTGATGCACTTGATTGGAAATCTAATTGCAACCTAACTCACAAATAATCACTCAACACTTTAATTCGCACAACCTAATTTGATAGCTCAATCACCTGAGTGCTTTAAATAGAGGCTTTGATTTAATGCAATATTGAGGGAAAATGAGGTTTTCACAACTAAATTGATTAATCAATTACATGCACAGTGTATAACTAGTGAACTTAAACTAAATTGCATATAGATATGTGAAAAAGACATAAAAATCAGAGGTTTCAGAACTGAAAACACAGTAATTTTTTGATCAAATTCCTCACAATAACGATGCCTGAAATCTAGAAGGAAAACTTGAAAATACTGAAAATTAAAAGGAATTCTTGCAAATCACAAACTAATGAACCTGTAAAATGCTGCTGTATTAATCTGAAACTGAAATTTGAGTTACATGACAATTCACTTTGCAGAATGCAAAGGCTGAATAACAAGAACTAGAGGAAAAAGATCAACTTTTTCCAATATATACAATGAGAGTGCACTCCAAAGTGCATGAAAATGAAACTGAAAGTCAAATTCAGTGAGAAAATGATAACTCCAAGGAAAATCCATGAGCAAAAGCAAAAATCCCTGAAAAGAAGGCTCAAACTCATGCAAAAATGAGTGAACTCAGTCTCAAACTCACAGTCATAATGTATGCAATTGAAAAGTAGCTCGAACTGAACTGGAAATCCATGAAAAGTAAGTCCAAGCATGCAAAAACTGCCTTGTTCTTGTCAACTCGCCAATGATAATCGTGCATGATTATTAATCATCAAAACTGGTGCTGAAACTGAACATGAGGCTCACTATCAATTCCACATGTGCATGAGCGAATTTTTTTTTAGTATTTTCCCCATTTTTACAATAGTTGATTTAAAAAATTATTGAAAAGCAATTAATAAAATTGAATTTAATAAATTTCAAATACAACTTTACAATAGAATAAGGGGAAAAATAACAAAATATATGTCTTCCAAAAAATACATCTCCCCTTATGACTCCCCTCCATTAACATATGCAATGCAACAAAACATTTAATATCCATCCTTAACATACTTTGACAATATTTGCCAATGCTTTAATAATCGGCCACAATACTTAGCATAAAGTCTCATATTTGATAGGGCCGACCATATCATTGGTAGGAAACTTGACTTGAAGTCATGGCCACGGGAGTAAATAGAACATAATGATTTTTCTTCTCAAAAGATAGTCAAAAAAGAAAACACCATCGAAACCATGCAAAAGGAAAAATGAGGAACCCTAAAATCATTATCTCTATTTGACTTTTGGAGAAGCTTCATGAAGAAGTTGGCCGCCATGCTACTTGGGGTTTGAAGTTCGACCTGCACCATTTTGTGGATATTTCTAAGTGATTTCTTCGAAGGTTTCTACAAAACCCATGGTAAGTCTGATCTTTCATAAGAACAACCATTGCTTATCATTTTGAATCATCTTTTGGCTTATACAGTCGCGACCATGACTCATTTCTCATATATTTTGTGCTATTCTCTTTTTCCTTGTTGATTTCTGCATTTTGTTGGCTCTAGTCGCCATGAGAGGAGAAATGTTGCAAAAATAACTTGAGTTTTATGGCTATCGACCTCCCTATGAATTATTTATGCATTAAGGGACAAGGTAAGTCTGAATTTAAGCTATTTCATGGCTTTTTACTCTATTTCTGAAACAAATCTTGACCTAAAGGCCACGACCATGCACATTTTCTGATATATTCTGTGTCTTCACTTGTTCTGGGCCGCCATGGAATTTCTAGGAAGCTCACCATGAGTGACAAGACTTTGAGCTTTTGATACTGAGACTACTGGAGGAACCCACGACTTTACTTGTATCTTCTGAGATAGAAATTGTGGTTAGCTTCAAAATAATTTAACTCTTTTCTGCTGTAAATTCCCTGAGTGCTCTTTAACTGAGATCATGTGGATTTATGTCTCTGGTCGTGGCTATCTCCATGCTTTCCTGTTGTTCTAGCATTAACTACGTGACAAGAGGCAGCATATAATCCTGGTTCAAAACTTTGAAAGAGACAAACATAAACTCTACATTTTCTTTTGCATTTTGAATATGGCTTTAACAATCTCCATTTAGGTACTTATGATGTATTGCATTATGCATTTTTAGAGTAAACCCTCACATGGGTAACAATAAATCTGTATTTAAAACCATTTTTGAGCAAAAATCATGGTATAAAAGCTGAAAACAGTGAAAAACTTGTATGATGTTGCTTGAAATCCTTTTTTCCTTTCCTGAGCAAAGCGTTGTCACTGTGCATATTCTACTGCTGTCTCTTTTATTTTTCTGTAGCTTTCTGCCTTTGTGATCATTGCAAATTATAAGCTGAGAACAAATCCTTTCCTTAGACTGGTGCATCGATGTCCCTTTGATCATAAAGATGAAACTATATTGTCTCTTTGAGCTTATATGAACACTATAGCTACTTTCCTTGATATATTAACTAGGCACTTTATGATGATGCTCTGCTTCAATTACTGAATATACACTGTTATTTCTGTTGCTATGATTTGGCATTTTAAAACATGTATACATATTCACTTTAATTAGTTTTGTAGCAACAGTCTCATCTTATGTCTTTTCTCTGATATGAAGCCCTCATTATCATGAATCCTATAGTTCACTTTGACCAGTGTTTGCAATGTTCACTTGTTACTTTCTATGAGTTGCTTTTTGTAAGGGCACATGCTTATATAACCGAATAAGCAGCCTTCATGATAGCACTGTAGTTTTATTAACTAGTTCCAGAAATACATATCTGTTATGTTATGAATTCACCTTTTACCCACTGCAAGCCTGTAGATACTCGTCTCCATTTGATATGATCAAATACAGTGCTGTCTTACTGGTATGAGACATATTTGTACCTTCTATAGCTGATATGAAGACTAAAAATATACAAGATTGACTTGATATTTAATCCTCCATTTATTGTTAACATTGAATAAGCCATACTTTGCTGCTGTCTCACTTTGTTCAAGCTTTCTACTGGCTTTACTTACTGTCAAGGATGCTTTTTCAGTCCTTTATGACTGTCATAAACTTTTGTAACCATTTCTCACCACCATGAATGTTGTAACAGTAGTCTTATTCACCTTATCAATTTTGTAGCACCAGTATTATCCATGAGTGTTCTCTATAAAATGCTCCCTTTCTGTTGAATACAAATCTGTTTCTTTATTATGTCCTTGATTCTTTTGATGAGGACTCTAGATGATGATTTGCAATGCAATGCAAAATATGGGATGCTGCCCTTATTATGATGTTGAAGTTAAACTATTCCTCTTGAGTCTTCTGTAGACTGTTTATGTGCTTTGGAGTTGTAAGAAACAATTGAATTGTTGAATGCTCTGCTTTCCCTTCAGTATAAAGGGGCTCAATGCCTCATCAAAATGTGAATATAAATGAAAGGAAGAGCTGAAACAAGAGATGATAAATGCAATTAATGCTCTCTTAATATATTTCTCTAATTGTTCTTTTGAATGATGAGAAAAAGATAATTTCTCAATCTGTTTTACCATGCTATTAGACTGCTTGATGACAATCCTAGATGATGACTGTTTCTTTGATGCTTAAATAACTCTCATATATGAACGTTGAATGAGAGAAAACCTCATGATATGCCGGGATCAACCCTTGTGGGAGCCCGTTTTACTCCACATATCTAATAAGATGATCATGAACCTAATGAACCTGTTCCTGCACATTGAAACAAACATGTTAGCAAAATAAAAGAAGTTGAAAGATTTCCTATTGAGTTTTATGCCCTTGAAATCTGAAATCATTTGATGGATGCCTGATCAAATGTATACTATATTTTTGTTGGTAGTGTAGGAATATAATAGGATTTGATTCACATTTCTCTAACCACACTTCTATCAACCTTGCAGGTGCATCAGAGCTTGGAGCTGGTGCTGGAGCCACAACTGAAGACCTCAACTTGTCAATGATTCGTCATTCTAGGCAATGACGAATCATTTTATACCCTATGCCTTCTTTATTCTTAGTTGTATAGTTTACTTTACTTCATGCACCCCTTATTTGATTATGAAAATTAAAATGAGTTACTCCCACAGCTTGTGTGGGATTCTGGTTTGTACATTATGAATAAAACAACAAAAATTATGCAAACTTATGATATCATTTTGAGATGTTTTTTGCATAATATTACTGAAATTTACACTGTAACGAAACATTGCACAATAATGAGTACTTAGTAGAAAATTTTGAACAACTTGTGTACGTTTTGATTTGAATTTGCAATTAAGCTCTACCTGTTTGAGCTGGTAGCAAAAAATAGGTAACAATTACCTATATAATAATTTATATTGGGGAATCCTCAATTCCACAAGAATAATTTTTAACACAAGGATTTGCACCTGAAATTAAACTAAAAAGCTCGATAAATCCTGTGCTCATGGGACTATTCTCAGGCTGTGGATATCCTATGGTGAGAATAGATCTCCAGGTTTTGTGCTGGTTCCCTTTGGATTTTCTTGTAAAACTGGTTTTTCTAATAGAGGTAAAGGATAGAAGGATAAAGCAAAAATAAAACAGGAAAATAAGGTGATTCACCAATATGTGAAGATGACTTGAATCTGCTTTAAAACCTCTCAAGATATTTCAACAAATGAAACTAAAAGAGAATTCACTACTCAATCTAGCATGTTTTGCATAAATGATTCATTTGAAAGGTTTTAGTGTTAGGGGTTGTTTTGAAGACAATGGATGTTTGTTCAGCAGCATTCCTCTCAGACTTCAATCGTGAGCTGCATGGGCATGTTGTCCGGCACTGGCGGGCAGGTGAGGCAATAGAGATTCCATCAGGGTTTGGTGAAATCTTTCAGTACTAAACAAAACTCCAAGACTTACTGCACAAGCCCCATTTTCCAGGCAGGAATAGAGAATGACTGTGCCCAAAGCAGAAAAGGCTGAGGTCATTTGCAAAAGTACAATCTCAAAGAAACAAGTGGAACCTATAGTAGAATAGATCCCTAGGCAGATCTCCAAGCAAAGGAACCTAAACTTCCAATGACAGAAGAGGAACCATAGAAGGTGCCTCCGAGGCCAAGTTGGTTGCGGCCGCTTTCTCGTGTTGATAGTCTCTCCGAAATCAGGCGCGATTGCCATCCGCTCCAGCAGGTTATCCGAAGTTGGGACCGACACGACATGCAGTGAAAGTCCTCGATCGAACCAAACGCGGTCACCTTCGGCTCATCCATATCCTCGGTACGCTCTTTTTGCGCCAGTCAGTCGGAACCGAGCCTGGATGAACTCGCCAGCAGCTGCCTCGACACTGGATTTTACGCTCACATAACCCGTTTGTGGCTTTCCTCAACCTCCTCCGAGAATAAAACAAAGGCTTTAAATGCTCCATTTGATCATCATTCAATAATTTGAAATTACATTCAAATTACTTTTTATTTGCATTTCATAATATCATTTATTTAAAAATGATTTATAATTCATCATTTTTAAATAAAGATTACAATTTATGAATGTAATGCAAATAAAAAGACTTCATCATAAGATATTTTACTTTGCATTTAATAGTAACATTTATTAGAAGTGATTTATAATTTATCACTTAAAATAAAGTTTTTTATTTGAATTGAAATGCAAAAACAAAAGAACTCTAATCAAATATTAAAGACTTGAATTGACTAAGTCTTTTAACATTTATCTTGCATTTTAAATAACATTTACCTAAAGTGATTTATAAATATCACTTTAAATAAAGTTTTACAAAATTTAAAATCAAAATGCAAAAAGAAGGAATTTTGAGAAAGCCATATAAAATTTGACTAAGGCTTTCATTTAAAGCATGTAAAAAGGAATTGCAAGGCAAAAATCGTTGCATTCATTTTTATGTGAGGAAAGTTTTTTAATAAAACTTAAGGCTAAAAGCCTAATTCTACCAAGCTCTTTAGGTTTTGAAACCTAAAATGAAAGACAATATTTTCATTTTGTCACTTCATTTTGCTGCTGGGAGGCGCCACCATCTGCAAACCCTAGCCACGTTTTTGCTGGTTTTCACTGTATTTTGAGCCATTTTTTGAAGATTCTGGAAGATTTATGGCAGAAATACGAAGGCAAATAGACTTATCTTTAAATCTGGAGAATTTTCTTTGTCTTTGAAAGCTTTTGCAAGGTTAACAGGCTGCTGCCATCTACTATTTCTGATATTCTCTATGGAAATTTGTTTCTGCTATTTTCTTGACTTGGTCACCATGGTTTTACTCTTGGTTGAGCTTCTGTGGAGCTTTGAAATGAGGAAATTTCATAGCTTCCTTCTTTGTAGCTGGGTAAGTCTTTTTACTAGTCGAGCTTTTTATAGAAGTTCAACTTCTTTTCTTTTTTATCAAAAGCTTAAATCAAGTTCCATAAAGGTATAAAAGTAAACATATACTCTTATTTCTTCCATGTATGTCACAAATTTTACTCTTCTGGCTGTGGCTATGCATTTCTACATCTGGGCATTACTATTTTGCTGAACATTGAATAAAAGAATAATTATTCTTTGTCTCTATGCATTTACCTCTCATGAGTTGGGCGCAGCTATGTATCTCCTATATTGAGCTTTGAAATACTATTTCTTTTGCCATTCTTTTGTGTGGGTTATCCTTGAAATCTCATATAAGCTCAAGCAGCTTCATTTAACTCACTTCCATGGCTGCAACCATACACATTATGAGTAACATCTCGAACTCCTCTGCAATCTTTGTGATCATTCTATGAAACTCCTCCATGTTGAAAGCACGCTACTGTTTATGATTTGATATGAACAAATCACTGCCTTATACTTCTGAGCATTCAACACCATATTGCAAAAGATTTTTTTGTTTAGAAAAAATGAAATAATGCTATCCAATTTACAGAAGATTATACAAACAAAGCAAAACACTTTTCAATAGAAAAGAGACATTGTTATTGCTGATTCTTTTGTGTAAGCAATGCTTATTGTATTTTCTGATGATGCCTCATGCTATCCCTTTATTTTGGCTGACATAATCTTTGCTCTATGAAGATTTAAATTACATGATTTTTGAAAGAGACGTCATTTTTCCTGAAATTAGTCATTGTCTTAAACCTCTTTAAAGAAGATAAAGAGGTACTGTCCCTCTCTTTTCCTTATACATATCATAGAGAAAGAACAATTTCTGTTCATTCTCAACCAATAGTGTTTTCATACTGCTTTGGGTGCTCATAAGTTTTTATTTCCTTTGTTTGCCATATACTATACCATCAAACTGCTCTCTTATTTACTGTTACTTGAGAAAATCTAAATATGAATATACACTTGTATCCTTTGATGATGCTTTTATGAAAATACGTGAATGTACTTAGCTGTTATATGAAGCTATCTTTTGAATTTATGCAAAACTCAATGTTGATATGATATTTATATTGCTGATACCACTATATGAGCCTAGCTCCACCCTTGTGGGAGCCTCATTTAATCCCACTCATATTGAAATTTGATGAATTCAACAACATTACTTTTCCTGTTTTTGCACATGAAGCAAACAAGTTAGTAAAAAGATGGATCAATGTTTCTTTCCTGGTGCTCCACTTTTCTCTTTAACTAGTGAATGATTGATAAAACGTTCATTCCATTTCTGTTGGTAATGTAGGGATAAGATGAAATGTGATTCCTCATTGCTCTAACATCACCCCTCACAATTTTGCAGTTAAACTTTGGAGCTAGAGTTGAAATTGATGCTGGAGCTGAAAAAGATCAACGCAACTACGACAATGATTCGTCATTCCAGGCAATGACGAATCACCTTCTCACCTTATTGTTACATTACTTCCAGTTGTGTAATGCATGTTTTCTTTCATTCAACATTTGATTAAGAATCAAAACAGGCTACTCCCATGGCTTGTGTGGGATTACAAATCATTTTTCAATAAATCAATGTTCAAAAATATGTAACGAGTTATGTGTTTTCCTTGTGTAATGCCTCTCGTGTTATTGAACTCCCATGATACCTTTATGTGCATGTGGTTGTTGCTATTCGAATATTGCTTTACACTCACATATGGATTTTTCATCTATTTGATTTGGTATATGGTTGACGGCAAACAGATACTCATTCTATATGATGTTAAATGATATATAACAGATTCATGGTGTTTGTCTTTAACCCATTATGCTAATGCCAGTCGTAGTGGTTGTACAAAATTGTTTACACTCCGCCTTCTCCAAGCGATGTTTGTTTTAAGGGATGCGTTCCCATTGCTCATAATTAGTGAGGGGACGGTTGCATCGTGCCTCTATCCGGAGCTACCCAATTCTCCCAATGCAGGTAGGTACAATTGAAGGCGGTATGCGTTGTTTCATACCTGGTTTTGGCGCAAATGCAGGCGTATCTTTTAGGCACTGACTCCACCCGCACTGTCGGGTCAGAGCGTGCCCAACATACCCAATGGATATGATGTGGTTTAAGGATTTGGCAAGAAAGTATCCCCGTCCATGTCCGTTGTCCCATCATTGTTTGATGATGTCATCCGTCAGTTCCCACTCTATTTGGTATCATCTTGTTTTACGTCGTTTCTTTTTGGGTGGAAATTTTAATGTGTTAATTGTTTGATTTAGATGGTATCGTTACTGTTAATTAGTTAAATTAATACAATTATGGTTAGTATTATGATTGAAATTAAACATTAAATGTAATTATTAATGTGTGTTGTGAAGATTTAATTAAATGCTAAATTAGTTTGAAAATTTAAAATTATGTTTTTAAAATTAAAAGAATAATATCTTAATTGGAGCTTTATGAATTTTCAATTGGCAATTAAATAATATTGTTTATTTAATTAAATAATAATGTTTATTTAATTAAATAATAATGTTTAGTTAGTTAAATAATATTGTTTATTTAATTAAATAATATTGTTTATTTAATTAAATAATATTGTTTATTTTATTAAATAATATTGTCCATTTAATTAAATAATACTATTTATTTATTTGTTATTACTTGGATTTATTCAAAAATAAATAATTTTGTTAATAATTGTATTTTGTAAATTTTTATACTAAAAGAGTTCTCCGTTAAATTTATAATGGGATAATATGTTTACCGCATAAAATATTAAATGGTGGAAGGGTTGTGCTTAATATAATATAATATAATATAATATAATATAATGGTATCCAAATAATGGTTTTCCTCCTCGTGCCTTGTAAACCCTTTTCACTTTTGCATGATTCTTTCAACGTGGAAGGAGTGAGTTTTCACTTTCCCTGTGAAGGATTCTTTCAACGGAAGGAGCGAGTAGCTGAGATTTTCTTTATACCCGCCATTTGCATGTTTTGAGGGGCATTTGTTTAAGAGGCAAAAGCCCGGGATTTTTCTACTTGGTGACATTTTTGCAGGGAAAGAACTCTGTGGAAAAAAAGGGCACAAAAATCACTACGAGAAGGGGGAAGCGGTGGTTTTTGAGAAAGGAGGAATTACGAAGGAGCTGGAGAAAACACGGGAAGGGTGAAGGTAAGTCCATTTATTTTTATGTTTCGTATGCCATTTTCTGAGAGTTATGGGTAAAGAACCAACATTAAAAGATTAAATACATATTTACTATTTGTTTTAATAATAATAATAATAACACATAGCAATAGGCATCGCAAGTTAAATCCCATGCATAGCTGATGCACAGAGGTATAAATACAGTAATTTCTTTTGGAAGACTGTAACGCTGTATCACATGTATATAGAGATTTTTGGAAAAATTTAAATATTTTGAAGTATTGAATTTGTAAATATAGTTAGTGTATGATGTTTTTCTTCCTCAATCATGGTATTCTTAGCATATTGAATTTGTAAATATAGTTAGTGTATGATGTTTTTCTTCCTCAATCATGGTATTCTTAGCACCCAATTTGATTAGTTAATTTAATGAAGTAAAATTGCTTGCCCTACCTTTCTGTAGCACTTATTATTTGGTGCATGAACTGAATCCCACCCAGTCAGCACCCTCAAAATAAAAATAAAACTTATGCACAACTTCTCCTTTGAAATCAGTTACAACTTCTTTCTACTTTCAGCATTCATTATCTATCACCAAATTTGTATTTTATGCAATTGTTACTCTTGTTTTCAGTCAACCCTAAGTAGGTTTTTAGCATAAAGATTTTTGCATAAGAATCGTTAGATGATATTTACCCTCCACTTCTTTTACCTCTCCTTAAAATTACGCATGATTGGTATGGCATACTTAGTTCATGCCTACATTCCATTTAGATACGTGAGAAATGAAGCTTTAAGTTAAAATAGTACATGTTAATTCTAATAAAGAAAATGAGGTTAGATGCTACTATACCTTTAAGATTGATTTTCTCTTTTTAAAATACTCCTTTTAATTGAATAGTTGTAGGTTTAAATATTTTTGTGAAGATAGCTCTTTTATTTATAATATTTAGAACCTATGTGAGTATTTAAATAAATAAACATATTTTTTTTAAATTAGATTTATTTAAAACTTGTTTTTTATTAGATATGGGTAATTTCTTTACCCTGTAAGTTACTGGAATGGTAATTCATCTTTGTAGTATATTTAAAATTTGATCTATTTAAAATTAGATTTATTTAAAACTTATTTTATTAGATATGGGTAATTTCATTACCCTGTAAGTCACTGTAATGGTAATTTATCTTTGTAGTATATTTAAAATTTGATTTATTTAAAATTAGATTTATTTAAAAACTTGTTTTTATTAGATATGGGTAATTTCTTTACCCTGTAAGTTACTGGAATGGTAATTCATCTTTGTAGTATATTTAAAATTTGATTTATTTAAAATTAGATTTATTTAAAAACTTGTTTTTATTAGATATGGATAATTTCTTTACCCTGTAAGTTACTCGAATGGTAATTTATCGTTGTAGTATATTTAAAATTTGATTTATTTAAAATTAGATTTTATTTAAACTTTATTTTATTAGATATGGGTAAATTTCACAATACCCCTGTAAAGTCAGAACAATCGGTCTGGTATATTTAAAATTCTAATTCCATTTTAAAATCTAATTTCATTTAAAATCTCCACTCTATTTTAAAAATTAGATTTATTTCAAAACTCTGATTTATCAGAAAAATTGGGATCATTTGAAAACTCTGTTTCTAACTGGCATATGGGTACTCTCATTACCTCAGGCTACTTTACCGTGAATGGCAATTTCATCTCTTGCTATAATGTGGCATTTAAAATCTGATTTATACTGCATCTAGATTTATTAGATATGGGTAATTTCATTACCCTGTAAGTTACTGGAATGGTAATTCATCTTTGTAGTATATTTAAAACTCGACTCGTTTCAAGTGCATTTAAAATTAGATTTAATTACAAGCTTATTTAAAATTAAACTGATTTTCAAACATCTTTACTTTTAGATTTGTGAATCTGCATAAACCGTATATGGTAGATTTTAAGTTAAAATTTATCTATTTTGAAGTCAACAAAGGTAAATGTCATACTTTTAATTAAATTTAATTTGCAATAAAAAAATCAGGTTACATTTGAATTAAAATTATTAGTTTAGAATAACAGATATATATAGGTTAAGTTTAATCAATTTGAAGTAAACAAAAGTACATATACAGGTTAAGTTTTAATCAATTTGAAGTAAACAAAAGTACAGGATTTGAATTTTAAATCAAAAGAAAACTGATGTTCTGAATACTATAGGTTTTCCCAAGTGCTTATCTATTTAAAATATATTATAAAGGAAATGCTTTTAATCATAGTGGATTATTTAATTATTTATTACATTATCTTTAATAAGTTTGGATTATGTTCACGTTCAAATAAGTGGGTATGTATAGTCCTTTTGAACATGTTTGGATATTTATTTTGGTTATACTTTGAGTGCTCGTTGGAATTGATTTCTTATGCATGCTAGTGGTTCCATGTTGATCTTACCTTCCTTTTGCTTTATTTTGCTTTTGAGGTAATCTTTATGTATAGGCATGTTTTGGATAAGTTGGGAACCCGTAAATGCTTAAGCCACTCCCCTTTGATAAGTTATGGGTGGTAGATTGTTAGGCTTCCAAAGGCGATGGGAAACCTATTTCATGTGGAATCTTCCCATGATTAGACCTTTGTGTTCCATTGATCGTATTTCTATTTTGAGTTCGTGGGTGTACCTAAGCGTCCAGGGCGATTTCCTTTTGCCTTTGCGATTGCGAGGATGGTCTAAGTGCCTCTCACACGCATTTCTTCATATTTTATGATTTTATGCATTGGTGTTACCCTTGTTGTGAGTCTTGGTTTCAAACTGTTCAGTGAGTTCTCCTAATCAGCACAAGCAAATTTCATTGCAGTTGGTTTATGCCGGTTATAGTAAGGAAGAAAGTCATCGAGTCGCCTGGTTGGAAATCCAATGGTTGGTGAATCATGTGGTGGGAGTCGGAGCAACTCAAGTTGTCGGTAATCCACGGCTCTCCGCGAATTATATACGAGGCAAGGCTATCAAGCATGAGCCCTCAGGTACTAGGCTGGCTCCAGCCCCTGTGTAGGACTGGCTCTTTGAGTCTTGGTTTGAGACTTAATGCTTATTCTCGAGCAACGAAAAATCTGCACATTGATTTATATAGCTTGTCTTAGTAATCATGTGCTAACTGTCTTTGATCTTATGTGTGTGCCAAGTCATGTAGACCTTGTAGGTATAGGCATTGGGAGCAAGGACTTGTTGATAAAGAATGCAGAGGCTGTTGTTTCATCTGGCGGGCAGACTGCATTGCTGTGCTAGTAAAATTACCATCTTCAGTAATCCTAGTGGACTACTGAATATGAATATATAGCAGGAATTGTAGTTGTCCTATAAGTAAATACAAAATTAAAATAAAAATAAAATAAAATAAAAATTATTGCAAATAGCAAAGATGCCAGCCTTGCCCGGTTTAGGTGTGTACCGGGCATGAGATTGGTCACTCTAGACCTTATTTTCATTAATTTTCATTCCACTCCAATGTACTTCTCCCATTGATATTAGGAAAAAAAAATTAGGTGATGAACTAATGTATCTTTGATATGTTGTATCTGTGGAAATATGCTCTGTAGTTGTATTATGGAACTGTGAATTGAATTGCAATGAAATGATGTATCGTTTTCCACGCTTGTGATCATTAATCATAGTGTGTCATCACTATGTGTTCTTGGTTGTTTAGTCTCTTCCTTTTGATAAAAGTTTATGATTTGTAATGACCGTTTCGTGTACCCCAGAGGACATGAATGATTTAGTAAATGCATAATTGCTTTTCGTGTAATGTGAGCACACATTCATTATATGCAATGTTCCGCAATGTTTCACTTTCAAAAAATAAATAAATAAATAAATAAATAAATTGTATGGTGTTTGTTGTCCTTTGGGGTTCACACGGCGGGGCATTACACCTTGAACCCATCATTTACACAATCTGAAATACATTGCAACTGCTTGAAACACGTATTCTGTGATCAATAAGAGATATATTTCTTCTGTTAAATTTGCAATACCTTATACAAAACAATTGCTTCAGTTGAATGGTTCAGTCTGAATATTGTTTTCTTCAATGGAATTTGTTTATTTTCTGCTTTGTTGAACTATTCAATCAGTTTAGTCTAAACCGTTGAATGATTTTACAAATCATTTGTAAAGAAACCTTCATTCTAAGAACAAAAATTTCATTTGATGACTTGTAATAAATTTTTTTGTACCCTAGCAAATAATTGCTTTTATGATTACTAATTTTAAGCAAGACGCTAAAAATTGGTAACAATAATATGGTTCCACTTTACTCCTAACCTTAGTATCCAATCCTAGGTCCAAAAGTCAATCATCACCCAAAAATTTAAAGCACAAAATGTGAGTTCAACATTGTTGATCCTCGTATCCAAAATGTCAATAAATTCAAAAGAAACACAAGACTCTCTATCCTACAAAATAAAGCAACAAAACATGGTTTGAACTCTAATTGATTCTTCCTTTTTAAGTTCAAAAACCATAAAACCCCCCAAATCACTATTGATGACATTATCTAAAAACTTTCATTTTTTTCTAAAACATAAAAATTTAAAAAATTTAACACACCCTCGTGATCTCAATATGCACAGTATCAATTTTTTCATTACAAAGAAAATAAAGGAAATTTTGCTAGCATAGTCATTATAAAAGACATTGTTTTCTAAAAATAAAATATCACAAAGAAAATTAAATAAAATACACGTATTCTAGATTCCATTTCACATTATAATCCTAGATTAGAATTTTGTATGTGATCCACCTAATGTGGACATGGTACAGATCACAAGATATAAGCATAATTTCAATTTTAAAGAGATGGGTACTTTAATGTTTGAATGTTATTCATACCCAAGGGTTTGAAGAATCCATTTTACCTCTCACACACACAATGAACAAGAATCACTGAATCTTCTTTATTTCATGGTTTTGCAATCCATAGTCTATCCCAATTGATTTCCAATTCAAGTAATATTTCAAAAAAAGAGGGAGGGAGAGAAATTTCAAGCAAGACGGGGAGATAAGGAAAAATGAGCCATTTCTTTTCCTTTTTATTTACCCATTTAAAATCCCTAAAACCTTTTTTATCTTTTTATTTTACCACCCACAATATATTTTCCAAGTGGCTATTTTGATTAAATATTTCAACGTTTGATAAGTAATCAAAACACAATTCACTTCACAGTAAATGCGTTGGATTGTAAAGTTTAAGATTTTTCATAGATATGAATGGGAAACATCTGTCCACATAGATGTCTTTTAGTTGGGAGCTAGCCTTGTTGAAATGGATTTTATCACCACCATTGAGACCCCTTCAATATACACATCAATCTATTTGTGTAGTACATATGTTTTGGCTCTTTCAACTAGCACATAATATTCAACCTCCATGATGGTGTTGTTTGGTAGCTTAATTTCTGCATCATGGTAGATCTCCCCTTTATACTTTTTGATGATGAATTCAGCCTTGAAGGCCCTAGGGTTACCTCTAAAAGCATTGTTAAAGTTTAGTTTTAGTTATCATTGAGGGAGAAACATCCATTTAACATTTTCTCCTCCCTTTTTGTTTGGGTCAATGCTCATGCCTCCACCCATAGGTGTTCTCAATTGTGGCCATTGCAATTAAATTCTATCATCCCATGTAATATAAATTTTGTCTTTGTTACCTTTTGCCTAGATATTTTGATGTTCACAATTCCATTTTCAATTTTTTTCTGTACTATTTCTACATTAGTGAATTTATCTTTGAAGATCCTGACATTTTGCTCTTTCCAAAATTTCCATATTATCATGGAAGGTGTTTCCTTCCAGATTTTTCCCATTAAAAAACTTTTTTCAAAGATGGAGAACATTAAAAAAGACTTAGGATGTTGTGTAGGAGAGGGTTGTGCCACCCAAGAATGCCATACATTTGTCTCCAACATTGTTGCAGATAATTACATTTCAGTAATAGATGGTCCATTGTTTCCTCTGAATTCATGCAGAGTGGGCATATGAATGGGCCTTGGAAACCAATTTCCATCAATTTTTTCCTCATGAATATGTGGTTATGCATGGTTTTCCATGCGGAGGCATCGACCTTAGGAAGGATACTTGTGCCCCGACATAGTGTGTAATTCCATAGTGTATTTATTTC
>VDFB02107010.1:0-11501 GCA_007258455.2 Sequoia sempervirens
GCCCTAAGATAGATCAACAAACTCAAGAAATTGCAAAAAGTAGAACAGTGTGGCAGAAACTTCATAAATAATAGGAACTTGATAAGGAAGGTTTTAACCATAAAGAAAATGAGGTTCTAGTATGAAATAAGAAACATGCAATCAATGGAATGGTAAATAGGTAATCAGCAATTGAGTGCTCATGTTGGTTGCCTAGTTTTGGCTCTCTAGATACATGGGAGGGCATTGTTTGTCTAAACTACAATTTAGAGTGATTACATTAGATAGTTGGTTTTAGCCACTGGTGTAAGAAGAATTGATTTATTAGCCCCAAATGCATGTAGGCTATGGAGTTGGTCATTAGATGACTTAGAAGCTTATGGAACAACCTAATTCCTTTGTATGCATGTAAGTGGTGGTGGTTGTTAAGTTGGTTAATTGGAGCCCTGGAGTTCCTAGACAACCCCTTCTTCCTTTTGGATGGTAGTACTTGCATGGTTTAGGTTCATATTGACTAGATATGTAGGTTTTGTAGATTTTTCATTCAAAATCTATGGTTATGAATCATGATGATATTTCATTATTTTGGTCTAAAAATTTTGATGTTTTCAAACTTATATTTAGATTTGCATGCATGTCTTTGACATAGATGGTTTTGATTCTTTTGAACATTTTCCATGTTTAACCAAAATATATGGTTGTGTAGATCTGTGAAGAGACTAGTTTTCAGATTATTAATCATACCAGGATGTTTCTAGATGCAAAAAAGTTGCAAGTTTGCACACATGCTTTGTGCATTCTTCGTAAGTGGAGATATTGGTACATGATTAGTCACTCAACATTTCCACTATGGCTCTTGTTGGGTTCCTAAGTTGATATTGTCTTTAGTTGTGGATTTGTAGCAAATTGGATCTAGGTTTGATCTAAAGTTTGAGTCATGAAGAATCTTTATTATTATCTTTTCATCTTTGATTTGCTTATTACTAATGTGATGTTGAGTTTGGTTGTCTTTGTATCTATAGATCCATGTCCTACATTGTAGAAAAGTTCTATGAGTTTTGCAATTTCCTTAGTTTTAGTTGGGGCACTGGCCATGCTTTTGTCACCCTTGAATGCCTCTTTTCTATTCTTGTGATGTGGGTTGTCTATACCCACATGTTGCATAGAAGACTCAAATGAGGGTTGGCTATACCCATAGATCTTTGCATTATTGATGGTGTCTTGTTGCAATAGTATTTGGTTGTAATTGATGTTGTAGGCTCTAGTTTGGTGGTATTTTGATTATCATGATGCATTGATGTAGTTGTAATGTCCCCATTTTCGATGTCTTTCTTTGGACGAATTTGGTTTTGACTCACTATTTTTAGTAAGTACTATATTTAGTAACTGGTCCTAGTGGCAGTGTGCAGTGTAGGGTTTCCTGTTTGGGCAATGTGTGGGAGTTGTCCAATGAGCTTTAATGTTTTGTCCTGTTTGATAATTGGTGAGTACTTACTATTTTTAGCAATTGTTATTTATAGTAAGTCAATTTCGGGAAATTGGTCTCAAACCCATAGTGTCCTCAGTAGTGTTATTTCTATGGTGGCGTTGGAAAGCCTAAGGTTAGATTATTTAATATTTGCTTTTAATCAATCACTTAAGTTATTTTTATAAAATAACTTTATAACTTAAGTGAGGGGGTAGGTGGTCATCGAAAAGTACTTTGGTGCCTAATGAGATAACTTAACGTTGTTTTAGAAGGCTAAATAAGGCAAAATCGTTTCCTTATGAGAAAGGATACCCCTTTTAGGAATATTTGATCATGTTTTAAACTATAAAGAAAATTATTAAAAAAAGTAAATGGAGAAGGGGGTTGCTTTTGGAGGGAAAGCATTTTCAAACTTGAGTTGCCCTAATTTCTCGTTGACTCTTTATAATCTCATTTTGAGTCTCATTTGTACATATCTATATTGGTTGCATAACAGGATGCTGCCGGATTTTCTCTAGAGGTCTAGAGTTTGGTGTTGAGGACGAAAACCCTCTTCATTCAGGAGCTGGTTTCGGTGGTGAGAGATCCACCCTAGTCAGTTGGGTGTGATTCCACTCAAGGGTCACTTTGGTGCTTCATAGATATTCAGGTTTTCAGTATTTGGGTATTGAAAGATGAGAATTTTTGAATATTTTTGAGGTGTTTCTTATTGGGTTTGGTGTGATTGAACTTGGTTTTGTTGGGACTGGTTATGGCGTTGATTTTCAAAGAGGTTTATGAAGGTTTGAAGCTGATAACAGTGATTTTCTAAACATTACATTTCTGGGACAGAAGTTGGTAGTTTGATCATGACTTCATATCGGTTAGGGTTTGCATTCTGGGTATTGGTTCAACAAAAGCTCCTCATCAAGGCGCCCCAGATTATATATTCACATGAATTTATTGATAAAATGCTGATTTGTTAGAGCAGATCGCCCTTCTCAGGTTGGCGCCCTCTTTGTGGTGATTTTCAGAATTTAGGCCTGCTGTTGTATAGGCCGTTTATGCCATTGTTAGTTTCTGAAACATTGGTCATTTGCACTAAGATTGCAAGGGGTTCGCTGGTCTATCTCATTGGTGAAAGATTTTGCAAGTTTGGAGTGTCTATTTTGCTGTTTAAGCTCTATATCCAGGTATGATATGAAATTTACTGATTCTGATATGCATTGTAAAAGTCAGATTTCCGTTATGTTATCATTGAATTATATTTTGAAAGTTCATCAATATTGCAAACAAGATTATCTATATTTCCTGCACTTTATATTATCTTTATATCATGCATGTTTGAATCAATGAATTGCAATTGAAAACCAAACAAACATCAGCAAACACTTCTCATCAGCAAAACAAGAAAACAAAAAAATCAGGCACAGACATTACAGTAGTGTAGCAACGAGACAATGAGATGATTGGATGAAGTATATATGATTCATGTCGTGGTACTTTGGGATATTTGTGGCATTTCTATAAGAGTAATTTGAGTCACTTCCAGTTGTATCTTCTTGGAGCCTATAGCAGTTATCTTCTTTTGGAGACCATGGTTTTACTTTGCTCTTTGGGAGCTCCTAATGATATAGTTGAGTTCTTTGTTTGTGTGGGAGCTACAAATGATCTTTAGTTAGGATATGTTCATTATGATTCCATGGATAGCTCTAGATCACTTACAATGGGAGTTTTGGCAATGATGTGATATTGTGCCATGGAGGATTCTAGATCTTTCCTTTGTGCACTCTTGGCATGATGTTGTTGATGAGTTTTTTTGCACATCACAACAGAGACGTCTCTATTGAAAGGAAAACTAACCTCTAAGACTTCAAAAACATTACCCCAAGGCTTTGATAGTCAGGTCTTGACTTTGCAAAAATGACTCAGTGGTTTAATGTTTTGCTATTTTAACAAAGGGCCTTACAATTACCTCGTTGGAACTTGATAATAGGGTTTTAAATGGTTTGAACTTGATATGAAAACCCTAACTAAATTTTCAAGTCTAAGATCTGAAGATAATATTCAACATCTGATTTTGCAACTTAGGTGATGCTTTTCTTCCTAAACTAACTCGAATCTTGCAAATAAAGGTCAAACGATAGGGTGAGAAGAGATCAAGTTAAGAAACCCTAAGGACAATGACAATAATGATTCATTACTTTAGATAGACGGATCCCTCATAAAACCAATTCCTATTTAATTAGAGACTATTTCAGAATGCCACAAGAACAATTCAATCTTCAAAGGTAGCATAAAATTTTCAGATCATGAACATTCATATAAATACCCAATTCTAGTGTAGCTTAAAAAAATCTTCACAATTGAACTAATATCGAATAAGGTTCATAGTAACCATACAAGACAACTTACAATTAGCAAGCAATGAATGGTATGAACTAGAGATCTATCAAATATCTTCACACTTCATCATCATAATAATTGAACTTTATCTAACATTGAAGAAAAAGAACCATGCAAACATAAGAAACCACAAGTGAAATACCACAATTCAATGCTTGTTTTGTATAGGAGTGAATTTGCACCCCTTACGCAAATTCCCCTTTTACACTTCCTCACCTTAGAAAACCAAATTCGAAGGCAAAATTCCACATCTGCAAGCTGCCCTCATTCCACTTGGCTTTTGTTTTTTGCATCGATAGAAGAATAACTGTCGGGGATGCCCACGCGGCGCACTTACATCCCTGATGGATTCCTGCGTCTGAAGCTGCAGAGGCATTACACTTCCCATTGGGGTCAATTTGTAACGCCCCTCTTTGACCAACCGACCCGAATATGGCCATTTTTCTCATCCCACCTTGAAAAGAACTCTTCTTTCATGCCTTTCATCCTCTTCACAAGTTTTAGCAATCTTCTACACTCTTTCTCAAGCATTCTCTTAGCATCCATCACTCTCAAACAACACTTTGGCACTTCATAACAGCAACAACAACACTCCATCAACTCTATAGAGCAAGTGTGGAACAACACCACTGCAGCAAGGGCTTGAGTCTTCTCTTTCTCTCCCCCATTAGCTAGTGAGCTCTTGGTGGAGGTGGTGTTGGTATACGTTTTATCATCCACCGAACACACAGAATAAAATGTCCAAAGACACTCTATCCTCTCTTGAAAAACCACCGCGTATGCTAAGATTGCAAGAAGATCATATGGCGATTCCAAGGTTTCTTTTGTCAGGTCTTGACGTGTGGATAAGCTCAATGGTCGTTGTGATTTGTTGGTAATAAACAAGGGGACTTACGTTAAAGAAATTCTTCACAAGCTTAGGACATAGGAAATTTATCATTAAAGGCTCTCTTCAATTGGGACTTCACTTTGGATCTCAAAAAAAATGGCAAAAAGATAAGGGTTCAGGGGGTCTATTCTACGCCTAAGAATTAAAGAGACAGTAAAGATTCGGTGAAGAGGATAACCACACTTTGTTTCACCTTCTGTTGGACAACTTACGCAAAGTGGGTGCAATCTTTAAGGGGTGTGATAATGATTTTCAAGCCTCGAATGAGACTGAAGTTAAACTTCCACAATTATAAGATCAGGCTAACTTTACGCATCGAATGCAAATCATCCATTCGAAGAAAGTATGAGCAGTACTTCACCATTGAATCTATACGATCAATCTCTCATTCACTTAACCAATGATCAAAAGAAAATTCTACTTAACTTAATGCTAACTTTAATCTATGGCGGAAGAAGATATGCAACCTCGCTTACTATTTGACAATAAAAGTTATTCAAAGCAAATCATGCATAAGAGCTTTTATTATTGGAAATAGTCTCAATGCAACAATCTCATATATTGTCTCCACACTTTACAAATGAGGGACGAGCTCAATTTATAGGCTCCCCAATTACAATTCAATGGCCAAGATTATTTTGGATCAACGACCGAGATTACAAAATAAAACCCTAATTAGGGTTTGTCACTTTCGACCAATGAGAAAATTTCATTCGAGGACACTTGTCCTTTTTGCTAAATATAAACCAACAATAAAATAGAAAGTTGTTGCATGTTGATTCGGAACAATTTGATTGGTTGGAAGATGACGAAGCGCCACCTCAGCGTGCTGGATGCCTTCCTTGGTTGCTTCGTTTTTCTTCCACGTACTTGCCTTAGAATATTTTCCCTGCCGATGACTCTGTCCGTTGTGCTTGTTCTTTCCTAGCTTGGATCTTGGATTCCTTTTGAGACTTTGATTTCTTCTTCTCACCTGTACTGAAATCTTTGAGGTCTGGAAGTCTCCCCTTGGAGCAGGTATCTGGACTTGAAGTTGGTTGCTTTGAACTGCCTCCTACTTGAACTGGGTTGATGTTATTCCTTTGGATTTCCTCTTTGAATTCTCCAATTTGTGTCGAGAAATTGTCTAAGTATGGAAATCTGTTTGGAACACTCTTATTGTCACCATCTGATTCTGATTGGAAGCTTGTCTTTAATTCTTCAGGAGATGAAATCCTTCCAAGATGTCTGGATATTCTTTCAAGTGTCTTGAATTTGGAGAAGAATGCCCCTGTGCTTTCGCCATGATGGAGGAAATTGGAATTTTCTCTGTGAAGTATTTCCCATACGTAGCCAAATTTTGGCTATTCAAGTTCATTTTGTACCACCTTCACATGGACTATTCAACATTTAGCCAAGGTTTTGGATGAACTTTGCCTGTGGATTTTTCTTCAATTTTGAATTTGTCTTGTGCTATGTAGGCCAAATTCCATCCTTGGACAAGGATTTTATTCACTTCCTCTTTATTTTCCTCTTCATCCTTCCTATTTTTTGTCCAACACTTAGCGAATTCTTCTCCCCAAGGTATCAACACTTAGCCAATTTTCTCATCCTCTCCTTGGGCGGACTTCACATGAGCTTGGACTTTTTCTCTCTCAGCCTAAGTCAGAATTCAAGCCACTTTGGACAAATATCTCTGGGGATAAGTCGAACTTTCTCTAGTGCTTACCATCTTTTCTCTTAAATTGGGGTGAACTTTCTCAACACTTTGACATTTCTTTTCTTGGTCTAGGTCGGACTTTGCATCATGTTTGCCATTGTACTTGGCGGATCTTATGGATGTTTGGACATACCTTCTCCAAGCAAAGTCGGACTTCAAAACTTCATTCCATGTGTATGGCAGACTTCCTTGAGTCTTGGACATTGCACACTTGAGGGAGGCTGGACTCCATGAGTGTTTGGCTATGCTTCTTTGATGCCTAGGCGGACTTTAAGATGTTCTTTCCATGTTTCCTTTCGGAATGGTGAAATTTGAGAACTTTCCATTTATCTTCCCAAGGTAAGGCGGACTTAGAAGATTTCTTGCCAAGAGATAGGTCGAACTTTCCACTAAGCTTGCCATTTTTCATCTCCCTTCTAGGCACCTCATGCCTTAGAATATTTTCCATCATGATTGAGGGCGGATTTTGGACTATCTTGGACACTTCTCCAGGTGGACTTTGCACTGGTCTTGGACATCTTCACCTTGGGTGGACTTGAAGCTTGCCTTTCCATCCATTATTTTGTCCAAGTCATTTTATATTTCTAAGTATTGGAAATAAATTATTAAAACGTCAAAATATTTTAATTTATTTCCAACCCGTTCATGTTGGACCCATGGCTATTTTGATTTTTTCTCAATTTTCTTTGGATAGAAGTTTATTTTCGAATTTTATTTCCATTTTCATCTAGCCAAGTCAAAATTTAAGCCGATCTATCGATAAATGTTATGCCAGATCCTTATTTTCTCCTGCCATGGCGGATTTTAAACTGTGCTGGGCACATTTTCTTTTTCCAAAATCAATTTTCTCTTGGTCAGACAAATTTCTCTAGGCAAAGTCTGTGTCTGGATGTCTTCATTAGGTGAGATTCCATGATACTTGACAAATTTTTAACCCTCTTAGCCAAGGGCAGACTTTCCTACCTCTTTTCCTTGTGCATTTTTCTCTGTATACTTGGCCAACTTTATCAAATTTTCTCCAGACATCCAAACTTTAGGCGAATTTTTTAAATCCTTCTTCCTTTCATGCTAGGCGAACTTCATTTTTTCTTTGCCATGTCCCAGGCGGAATTCCCAAGTCTTTTCCGTCTTTCCTCAAGGTATGGCGGACTTTCTACTAGGCTTGCCTTTCAAATTTAGCACTTCTCCTCTTGAAAATGTTAAAATACATAGCCAAAATTTCAATTTTTTCCCTTTCTAGGCCTCTATACTTAGGCAATTTTCGGATTTTCCCTTTAAGGCACCAAACACTTAGCAAAAATTTTAATTTTTTCCCTCTTGTATGCCATGGCGGACTTCCCAAGTGTTTGGCCAAGTGAAGGGCGGACTTTCCAAGGTCCTTGCCATCTCCTATCAAGGTTGGGCAGACTTTGGACATGTCTTGCCAAAGCTAGGCGGGGTCTGAAATTTCTTTGCCAAGTCCCACTTTTTGAGGGCCGACCCCCTTCAAGTCCTTGCCATTCTTTGTTACGTCCCACTTTTTAAGGGCTGACCTCTTCAAGTCCTTGCCATTTTTTCTTACGTCCCACTTTTTAAGGGCCGACTTTATGATGGCTAATCCTTCCTTCTTGATGGCGAACTCTCCAATGGTTGAACATGTTCTTTTGAAGGTGAATTTTCCAGACTTAGACATAATTTCATCATGTATTCTATGCTCTTTTGGATGATTTCTGGTGATTTTTACCTCAGATCTGACTGAATTTTCGATGATTTTTCGAGAATTTGATGCTTTTGGGGTTGATTTTCCTCAGCGTTTTGCTTGCTTTTCCAGATTTTTCACTTGATTTTTCAGTTTTCTCTTTGATTTTTCAATGATTTTTCGATTTTTGGGTTGATTTTTGGATCTAAAGATGGAAAGTTGACTCGTTGACCAGGGTTGACTTTCTAAAAATAGAAAAAGCAAAATCCCTAAAAAATAGGGAACCCCATTTGGTCCAAAAATGCCAAAAATGAAAAAGCGAAAAAGCAAAAAAAGCATATTCCCTAAAAAGTAGGAAGTGTCAGAATCGGCCTAAACCACAGGTGATCCTCGTCTCTTAGCCAGGCACTTCCGTGTGTGTTGACAGCGATTCAAGCATAGTACGGCTTGGCTCGAGAATGACTCTCAAAGTAGTGACCTCATTGTAAAGACAAGTGATAGCGATTCGCGGCGCCAAGGCAAAAGCGAAAGCAGTCCCCATTTGCAATGGGGCTGATGTGTCGAAATGGTCACAATAGGTGGTAAGCATTTTCCTTTCGTCTCGCATCTATGATTTGGTTAGTTAGCACAATCTCTTTGTTTGTGGCTTCATTTGTGTGTTCTTTACTTCCATTCTTCCTTTATCATACATTTCCCTATTGTTGCTATCTTGGCTATCCATGGAGGTGGAAACATCAAAACAGGGGTCTGACTGAGGTAGACCCCTATACAACCCCCAACAATTTTCCCTCTTTCTTGTGTGTAGGTGGGCGTGCATTTGGAGCTAGCTAGCAAATAGGATCTTTTGTAAGATAATATTTGTCACCTTAGCTTTAATATATCTACTTTATCACATTCATTTGTATTTCTCTTATTTCATAGTTCTATTTTTTCCTCTTAAAAATCACTAGCTAGGTTGTCCTTGTTTTTACAGCGAATTCCACTATACTTTTGGTCCTCACGGTCATCTGGGGCCAGCGCTTTTGAGGGCCACCGGTGATGTTTAGCGTTGTAGTCCAGAAACCCGTTAACGTCACCGGTGACTACGAGGCATAGTGTTGAACCAAAACCGGATCACCCTAGCCCCATTCGAGTTCGGGTCACGAGGTGATTGAAGGACCTTATAGTCCTCATCATTCTTGTCCCTCATCAGAAACCATTCCTTTAGAGCGAGGTAAGTTAGGGTAGCCTTCCGCTCTTGGCTCTCCATGACCTGGGGCCTTGAACGTGATTGGTCCCCCTCTCTTACATTTTTAGTGAACCCGATGTGAACCAACGTCTGCTCATTCATTGGTGTTGAGGCTTTTCCCTTATACCTTGCGATCGTTGTGCCCCTGAGTGTTGTGAAGGTTTATGAGCATCACAACCCAATCCACAACCTCCGGGTATATTGTTAGGAAAAGTGTATGACACCTTCCGATGGGGAGGACGAAGGTCACTAGTTTCTCTACAGGCCTTTTTGTTGGATTCGTCATTGGTCTCACCGCACAGGAGCAGTTGTCAAAAGGTGAGGTAGGATTCTCTGATGAGACCGACCATATCCCCACTCCTCCTGCATCTCCCACACCATTGTCGGTCAACGAGCATGAGGCTGTTCACATTCCTTCAAAATATATCTCCGCCCTCAGCAAAGGGTTGGGTGACTTGGAACATCACCTGGAAAGAGACCTGAAGTTGGCTAGGGCCGCCAGATTTATCAGTGAACTAAAGTATATGGTGGGAAAAGACCAAACAGGCATAGAACTCTTGGCCAGTCTCTCTAGTCTGACTAATGCATGTGCTCCTCCAAACAATCCTAACATTGTACGAGGAGTCACTTTTGAAGACCATGAGAGA
This sequence comes from Sequoia sempervirens, assembly GCA_007258455.2. NCBI lineage: Eukaryota > Viridiplantae > Streptophyta > Pinopsida > Cupressales > Cupressaceae > Sequoia > Sequoia sempervirens. The sequence goes on from VDFB02107010.1 coordinate 9,974, forward strand.
CAGCTAGGAATGTCGATGCCTCCTATGTTTGTGTACATGGCCGATGTCGTACCCTCAATCAACATCCCTTCTGCCTCTGAGGGATCCAAAACTATCAAAGTGAACAAGATCCCCTTGGGTTTTAGCTTCACCCCTTCTATCACCTCTAGTGGTGAAGGCTTTGGCGGGATGAGCGGTGGGGGCTTTGGAAGTGGCGGTGGCTTCGGCAACGGGGGTGGTGCTAGTGGAAGAGGTTCCAATGGAGGTCATGGTGGTGGCTTTGGAAGTGGAGGTGGCTTCGGTGGAGGCCCTACTGGTGGCAGTGGTTCTGGTAGTGGTTCTGGCAGTAGTCACACCGATGGGTCTGGTGGTGGCTCTAGTGGCAGTTCTAGAGGAGGTTCCTCTGGCCCTATATCTTCTAATGACCCTATTTTAAACACTCTTCTTCAGAACATGGGTAAGATGCAGAGCCAGTTGGCGAGTCTCTCCCAAGCCTCTGCCCAACCTATCTTCCAACCCTTCTTCTAGCATAGCCCATTGTCGATCGCAATTTTGAACACTCCCTTCCCTCAAGGAATGGAGATTCCTAAATTCAAAACATATGGTTGCAAAGGGGACCCACAAACACATATGTCCACCTTTAACGCCCTGTGCACAAATTTCTTCCATCATGACACGTTAATGGAAAAACTATTCCCTTGATCTCTCAAGGATAGAGTACTCGAGTGGTACTGTTCCTTGCCCGATAATTCCATTTTCTCATTTGACCAACTTGTAAACCAATTCCTACGACAGTTCCAAGCTAACATCAGACCAAAGATGACCTTTTCGGATCTCGTCCGATGCAAACAAGGTGATAATGAAAAAATTACTGATTTCATAGCACGGTATCAAGCGCTCTTCTCACAAATCTCGTATCCACTGCCCGATTCTGACATGCAAAAGGTATTCATATGGAACTTTCAAAGGCCTTGGCAAGAGAAGTTTGTCCTTATAAAGTATCCTTCTTTCGCTCATTTGTGTGCAGCCCTACGAGAGTATCAATAGACGGTAGTTCAGTTTGGGGGACCCTCCTCGCGCTCCCATTCTGAAGGAAAGTCCATTGTATCGATCTCTGGGAAAGGAAAGGCATTTGAATGTAGTAACCACTACGGATGACAATGACCTCAAATGCAACCAGAAGTTCACAAGGTTAACAGAATCTTATTCTTCCATCTTGCAAAAGTTAGTGAAGGATAAGATCGTAACCTTACCGAACCCTAAACCTCTTAAGGAACCTTACCCCAGTTGGTATGATGCAAGTACCTATTGTCAGTACCATCGAGTTAATGGACATGATACCAAACACTATATGCACCTGTGTCATGAGATACAGGACCACATCGAGGACGGTACTATTTGTCTCGATGGAAGCAAACAAAATACAAATAAATCGGTGGCGAAAGCAAATAGTGAATTATAGATACACACAGACCCGTTCCTGTCGCATTCTGCTAACATGATTGTCGATCCCACCGATTCTATCACTCAACCCGAGGCCTATGTTAAC
>VDFB02107011.1:0-11793 GCA_007258455.2 Sequoia sempervirens
AAGAAATTTGACAATGGGTGAAGTGCAAAAACATATTGAGTACAACACTAAGAGAAAAAATATTATTATATTTATGATCCATCTTTCAACTTGCAACAATAGCATTGATTCCATTGTTCCAATTTAGCCCCAAATGATAAACGAGTCTTCTTTGTTCATGCATTGTAGTTGACATTTTTGGATTTTCTTAATAACATATTATGTAATTAAGTGATCTATGTGGTTGTGGATTATTGTATTTAGTCTGCTGTTCTTCATCTGTTGTTATTTAGTGTCTCTTTGCTTTTGGAATGGGCATGGTAACAATGAGTGAATAATTGATTTCCAATGTTGGGTCCTTCCAAATGGTATATAATAAATATCTTGAAATAATATCACTAAGATTTGTAATTTTTTACATTATCTTAATTTATGATCAAATTGATGTACATGTAGAATTTGAGGTGGCATTGGCATTAGATTAGACATCATAACTTTTCTCAAAATAAAATAATCATTCATTTAGGTTTCTTAGCTGACTAAAATGGCAAATATTTGCAGGGGATCTTTTTGGCCAGGACAAAACTTAAGTCACCTATGGCGTTTTTCCTCTCAATTCTTAGGGTTCAATCAAAATTGGAAGTTTCTAATCTAAATTGATATTGTTTAACTCAGTAAATTATCTATGAAAGGGTCAAAAGTTGTTTGTACTATGTAGGATCTTTTTAGTTATATGTTAATAGATAGTCTCCATGTAGAATTTAAATTAGCATAAATTTGTTCATGTGTGTATTCTTTTTATTTGCAGAGTAGAGAGATTGAAGGTTACTTGCTACAATTGCTGACAAACAAAATGCAGCTCCTCTGGAAGATGCCATCTGTACTTGTGGCATCTAGTCTTCATTTAAGGTACATGCAAAGGAAGTTTTCTCTTTTGTCTTCATTACATTCTTTTTGAGGGAGTAATGCTCATTATTGAATGTTGAAATTAGAAACTATATTAATATCCACAAATGATCAAAAGTAGGTCAATGGGACTCAAGAAAACAGCAGTATACAATAGAGAGTTAAAAGGCCCATAAAGGGGAAGAACAAAGACAAAAGATACAAAACAACAGAGGACTACCAAAACAAGTGGTCAAGAAATAGGTATAAATAGCTAAGGGGAACAAGAACCCAAATAGCAAAGAACAGCCACAAAGGAAAATTGAAGAACATCAAGCAACACTGTCTGGACTAGAAATGGTGAAGTCACTAGTTCTGTCATTGATCACTGTGAAGGGGCCGATACAGGATCTGATAAGAGTAAAGATAGATAAGAAATTAATCATTTTTATCTAGAGGCCTTGAGATTTATATCCTACATAGTATTCACATAAGATGATTGTTGATTTTTATTCAATATATGCTGTTTGAATTAACTGGAATGAGGAATGGGAATTCTACCCTCTTATGCAAGTTGATATAACTAGGAGTAATGAGAATCCAAGAGCCATTTTTTAATGTCCCCTCAGCTAGTTTCAGTGTATTGGTGGATTAGCCTATCAATGGGCCCTTGTAGGCTAATGTTGGTGTTTAGAGGGTTTTCTTTGGGAGTTTCTTGGTTCTCCGGATGTCCTTTGGGGTGCCAGTTTCCCGTGTTCTCTTCTCCAGTGCTTGGTGATATTCAGGGACAACCTTCCTAAGTTTTTTCAGGCCCTGTTTGCACTCACTCACTATTTTTAGTAAGTCACTTGGACATTTGGGTCCAACCTTACTGTTTATAGTAAGCCATTCAGATGAGCAGAAGAATTAGTGGGTAATCTCGAGGTGTTGGCATAATCAGTTTAATGTTGATATATTGGGTTTTTATGGAGATATGATTTATTTATTATTATTAAAGTGTTAACTTTAATAATAATTAATTCTGAAAGGGTTTATTGAAATGACCTTTATTATATATGATTTTATTTAACCATAAGGTCATTAAATATAGTCAAAGGGGACACCAACATGAGGTTATATTATTTAAACAACAAAATCAAATATTTTAAAATATTAAATGGATAAAAGGCCAAAAGGAAATCGTGGCTTTTTGGAGGAGTATAAAAGCTTTCAAAAAAGCTCATTGTTTATTCATTCATATTTGACAAATACTCGAGCTTTTTGGTGTGGAGAAGAAACAATGGTTTCACGCAGAAATTTGATCTTGGAGAACGATAATTCTCTCAGATTTAGTAATCTACAGGTGTGAAATATCACCCAATGATTGCTCTACAGGTGGATTGCTCTACAGGTGGCTTCATCTAGGAGCTGCATTTGTGCTTATTGGAGATTATTATTTCAAAGATTTCAGAAGTTACGTGTGCAGATCAGAAATTAAGTGGAAGCCATTATTACTGATCATCTTTCATTGTTGGCATGTGTGGGTCTTTAATGCTGGCCGTACCATGCATAGCTGGTCGTACAACTCCCCAACTGGCACATGGGAGTCCTAGGGTCAAACGCCTAGTCTTTACTCTAGCAGTTTCATCCATTTGTGGCATCCAAGACAAGAGAACAATTGTGCATCATTTCCAAGGCATGATCATGTGGTCATGAAGAGTGGCGTCCAGTTTTGCAAGCTTCCAGTTTGTTGGTCAAATCATTTCACACCTGCAATATTGCATATTTGTATTACAGGTATGATGAATAATTTATTTCTTGAAGCAATATTCAAATCTGAGTTAATAATTTTATGCATTTGCTTGAAGTTAGTTTATTTTTTGCAAATATCTATATTTTCGTCATTGACTGGCAAAAACATAAAAAATAAATATAAAAAACATAAAACCAAAAAAACAAAGATAGGCAAAATTAGAAAAGTAAATATCCTAGTAGGGGTGGGATATTTCAATAGCATCAGAGCACAATTTTCCTACCATCTTGTGTTGGAATTAAATTTTCATGAGCAAAAAGGACTTGCAGTATACCAGAGGAGCAACCTAGTGGGAACCACCGCAGGTACCAGAAGGTGAAACTGTTTTTGGGGTTCTAGGTATTCACAGGAGCAATTCCAATGACAGTGAGAGTATTACAGGTGCCATGGTAGAATAGGAAAAGGGACATGTAGGTTCAGTAAGTCCTGACACTAGAGCAAAGAGGCAATTTGACAACATGATGGATATGATGTCGTAACTTTTGGGTCATATGAGGTAGTTTACCCCACCTTAGCACTCCAGTCATGCTGGTGAGACTAGTGGTACTCAGGGAGTTGGACAACATAATGTAGCAGTTGAATCATCTACTACTTCCACAGGTTTAGTTCTTAGACCTATGAAGTCAACCTTCACTCCTAGGGAGGTGCCACGGGCTCCACATGTTTAGGAGCATGAGCCACAGGTATCCATGGCTGAGGAGATTAGACTCCATTATACTGGATACATGACCCTACTGCATGAGATCAGGGAGATGTTGACTTTAGAGCAGTTCATGGATTAGAAGCGGAATAGAGTTGGTGGTATAGTTAGGGCAGAGCACACGAAACCACAGGGTTCAAGAGATTTGCAGCAGGATGTGAGCAAGGTTACCTTGCCACATTTTGACAGCAGTGATAGATGCACTGCGAGGTCTTGGGTCTAGAAACTGGACAATTATCTTTCTTTGAGACCTATGCTAGAGGAGGATGCAATTGAATTCACCACACTACACCTAGCTGGTCTAGCGCATGAGTGGTGGTATCACGGTTTGGTGACACTTCGTCACAATCTTATTACCACGTACGATGAGTTTACTAATAAACTCATTGAACGCTTTGATCGTAAGGATCCAAAGTTGTATTTCAGGGAGCTAGAGCAACTCAAGCAGGTTGGCACTTTGGAGTCCTATATTGTAGAGTTTCAAAGATTGTCTGTGATGGTTCCTAGTATCATAGAAAGGAGATTGGTAGTACTCTTCGATGAGGGTCTTCTAGAACCCTTACGTGGATGGATCAAGGCTTTTGATCCACCTTCATTGCGTCCTGCAATGAAGAAGGCACGAGACAAAGAGCTCACTGCCCCAAAAAGGCAGATTCCACCTAAAACCACCTCTAAAGGATGAGAGTCATCATCAAGTTGCAGACTAGCAAGAGAAACCCTCACAAAAATTTAATGATGACACTATAAACGATTTGAGACAGAAGAAATTATGCTTCACATGCAAAGGATTATGTGTGCCCTCTTAAGGGGAAGGTGAACCAGATGGAGTACTATTATGCAGACGAATCAGATTCTAAAAATTCAGAACAGTGAGCTGATTCGGAGGATAATGAGATAGGAAGAGCATCCACAAAGTCAGGAACAGACTTAGCAAAGCTATCCCCAATGGCACAACTCTCTAGCATCCAAAGAGAGGGATCTTTTAGAATCAAGGGAGTCTTGAGTGGGTAGTGTGTGATCACTTTGCTTGATACTGGATCCATCCATAACTTCTTTGATGAGGGATTGGTTGCCAAGCGTAGACTTCGGATAGAGGACTTTGAGGGGTTTAGGGTGAGAGTTACAAATGGTTTCACTCTCACTTGTACGAGGAGGATTCTTAATCTCACCTTGTAGTTGAATGATTATGAATTCCAAGCAGATTATTATGTTGTCAGCATGCGTGAGATGGATGTTGTCTTAGGCATGAAGTGGCTTCATGCAATCGAAGAGTTTTCCCTCAACTTACACTCTATGGAAATAAAATTTATAGTTGATGGTAGGAAATACTTATTGAGGGGAATGGCTGAGGGAAGTCTACATGCCATCTCCCTCAGTGGGAAGAAGAGTAGAGGGAAAGGCAAAGAGGTCGAACAGGTGGTGGAGGAGTGTGATCAATTCCAGGAGGAGTATGTTTCCATTCATTGCTCTAAAAGTTTAGAGAGAGGTAAATTCGGATCAACAAGCGGGTAATGTACAGTTTGTTATTTATCCATTATTTGAGGATGAGGCTGGTTTGACTTATGACAATCCACTCTTTGAGTTGGATGACGACACCCCTTTAGACCCTTGTGTGGAGTTGGGCAATGATCACAGAGTTTAGAATCCGAGTTGTGCATCGGGACTACAGTCAGGGTTTACAGATGTATTCCACAACATGTGTATTGTGCGGAGTGCATACAGTTTTACTTTCAACCCACTCGTACCCGATTTGACTTTGATGCACAAAGCACGCACACATGTGATGGATGGTTGGTATGACGCATCTCCTTCTGTGAATGAGGGAAGCAAACCTTGTAGGTATCTAGAGTTGCCTCTACAAGATGATCATGCTTATGGTACACATGATACAGGGGTTGTGAAAGATCCCTTACCAATTCTACCTTGAATTTTTCAATTTTTCCTCTTTTCATAATGTCGAACAGTTGTCTTGCATGGTCTGATTTGGTTTTGCTGATTGTTTGTTTGAGTTTCATTGCTTGTTTTTTCATTGCAAAATCATAGAGGAAAGCATAGAAATGAAAGAGAACTATTGCATAAGTGAAAGACAACAATCGCAACTCAATAGAACCCCTTTTTTTCAACTATATCAGATCTGATTACAAGTTTCAGAGGTTTGATATACATTATATCAGACTGTAACAACAGTCTAAAACCCTTATATAATGCAATATTTGACTACCCAAAATGATAAACACATACCTGGATTTATAGCTCCAATTGTAGCTTGATTATTGAAGTCAAATCATGAATCACTTCGCTGTTACAACTTCAAACGGTATGGTTGAGTATGATGACGAAATAAGTGTTGTAGAGGATCACCAATAGGCTGGAAATAATAATAAAAATAAGGAACATCAACCTTTTACCAAACCCTAGGTGCCTCCCAAAATACCCAACAAGCAGCCTTGATCAAAACTCCACGAATAAGGTACCAAATCGAAGATAAATTGTTGCCGTGGAAGAATATGCAATAAAATTAAATACCCATGTGCCTTAGCTGCCATAAACTATCAAAATCTGCAATTATTTTCTAATAACTCCCTGCTGCAATCAATTCTAAGTACAAATTAACCTGTAATGAAGTCCAATGATGCCCAAATGGAAACCCATAGTAGATTTCCCTGTTCTGTGAACTGGGTTTTCGTCCAATCCACTATCCTCCAAGGGATTTCGTCCTTAGAAGACCTGTATGCTACTGTAACCCTCTTCCAAGAGCTCAAACGTGCAATTGCTTTTGCAAAAATGAGAATAGAATGCTCAAAAAGGAGCCCAACATTGCTTTATAACCTCTCATGGACTTTTTTTAATAAAAGTCAATAAAATAATTTTTTTGAGGGTCCTTCCTCATCCAAAGAAAATGGCCACTTTTTAAAAACAACTTGAATTGCTAAGATGGGGGCATTTTTGACTATTCACCTTATGATTTTCAGTTACTATTCACCTTTTACTATTCCATTAAAGCAAACCTTAATATTTCCACTTTAACCTTGGATTCATCAACTGAACTTCAAATTGAAAGGCTCATAAGGCTCCCAGCTAAACTCCACAACCCCCGTTAGGGTCCCCTAACCATTCTGCTAACCTACGGGAACCTTGATAGTAAGCCAACCTCCGCTACGACTGAGCTGTCTAAGGAAGGGACATTACAGTCCTTCCTTTCTGGGATTGCTTGCCCCCAAGCAGCTGCAAAGCTGGATGTTGAAGTATCATCTCTCCTTCCCATGTGGCATCCTCCAATGGCAAGTCTCTCCAACAAACCAAATACTCTTTGGTCACTCTGCTCCTCAACCTCCTCTCCCTCATGTCCAAAATCTCTGCAGGAATCAAAACCAATCGACCCTCCTCATCCAATGGAGGCGACTCATGTGAAGAGACAACATGCTGTCCAAGTACCTTCTTTAGGCAAGATACATGAAAGACATTGTGTATCTTACCTTCGGAAGGTAACTTAAGCTCATAGGCTACCTCTTCAATCCTCTTCAATACTTTGTATGGACCATAAAACCGAGGCTCGAGTTTTTTTTCCCCACTCTTCTTAAGGGTACTTTGTCTATAAGGCTGTAGGTGTAAGAAAACCATGTCTCCAACCTCAAATGTCCTCTCAATCCGATGCCAATCTGCATACATCTCCTGGTGATTTTGGGTGTGCCGAATATTATCCTTAAGTGCTTTAAGGATATCCGTTGAAAATATTCAGCCAATTTTTGTTTTTCAAATAACATTACAAAGCATGCACTTTAAGGTTAGAAAGAAACCAAAGCGTGCAAAAAGCAACTCTAACGAATGGCGCCGATGATGGCGAGCATTGGTCAGAGGATCTAAAACAAACTTATGCTGGAAAAGGAACTCGACGCCAAGTATGTGCTACCCAATCCAATGCGGAGTGAGGGGCGACCATATGACGGAGTGAATACAAAACAATGCTTGAAAAGAAAGTGCTGAAAGCTGAAACTACTCAACACCCAGAATGTGCTTGCTCACCCAGAATGGGGAGTAGCTACCATAGGGCGGAGTTACAACTAATTCACTAGTATAGAAAGCAAGAACGTGAATTACAATTAATGACAAAGCAATATTAAAGGATGCTGGTCAGTACTACTGCCAGATTACAATAAATAACTATTGCCTGCAATGTCAATATATTAGACTCTTTCCAGATAGAGTACTCAACGTTATTTCTGTTACAATCTCAAAGGAAATCACACTACCAATTACAAATCAGAATAATGCAGATTGCTAGGACTGTCACAAACAGATCTGCACTTTAAACATATGATCAGCAGCTTACAAACAGGAAGAATTGCTCATAACTCCTTCAATACACATCCGATTTATATGTCATAAAATGCAATGCACCTTGAGAACCTAGGCGACCAATATGGAACCCCTAAACTGAACCAAATGCAGCTATTTCAATTTGCACGAATTCCAAGACAGCACCAAATGGTACGGCCCAGCTGAGTAGTTCGATTTGACTTTAAAAATTAAATACACAACACTAAAATCTGAGATTTGAGACAAAGAATCGCCTACCCTAAACCATGAGATAAATGCAATACCCAGAACTCTGTTTTTTGTATTTTTTGACTTACAATGAAAAACATGGATCTGCTGTGTTAAATCAGCAAATACAGAAAACTCTCTAAAAATGCAGACTTACTTAACAAGACCAAACTGAATACAAAGCACAAATACAAATGAACTCACAAATCTACCTTAAATAATCGAACCTCTCCACTAGATGCTATCTCTCAAGCACGAAGTCGAGCCCAGACTAGGAGGCATTCATTCCTCGAAGCAATTCCGCAACCGTTTCGGCAGCATAACATTAGCATAGACCAAATGTCCAAATGATGAACCAAGTCTTCCTTATATAAATTCCAGCTGACTTCATGAAACCCTAATCTCATCTTCAAGTCGAAACCCTAACTCCTTCTTCAATATGGCGTCCTTTTCCTTTTAACTCAATAATCATATTTTAAATGAGTCATCACCTTGATAAATGCGCCCCTTCTTAACCTTGCTTTGACTTAGGAGAATCAAATATTAAATATAACTTTAATGATGGCGCCACCCTTTGAGACCACTTTTTAAAACAACGTTAAGTCATTAAATCTAGGCCAAGGGGTCAACGTTAAAACATAATATTTAAAACGTGACTTTTTTTAATTAAATGACTTAACTTATCCTTCTGAATGTGCCCCGGAGCCAATACTGACACAACATCAGACCAAATTGAAGCAGGAAGTCAACCGAGCTGAACCCAACTGGAAAGCTGCCAAAATTAGAATTTACTAAAAATAGTAAATTCCGGAAAGTGCTCTGAACGCCGAGACGAACATACCACTGCGAAGCTCTCTGAAAACCCAGAAAGAATCCGCCATTGAATCCATCATCTCAAAGCAATGACCTCCTCAAAAATAGGAAACCCTAATTTATCTTCAGTCAGTTCGGGTTCCCAAGGAAAAGGCCAACGGTCCTGGAAAGATCAGGTTTGAGAAGGGACATTACACCCCATCCTGTAACCAATCCCAAGCTCTAGGCGCTCTACTATCACCCAATGCTAAGTCCTCAAAAGATAAGGCATCATAACCATACAATGCTTGGAAGGGAGTCATACCAATAGACATGCGGTAAGTAGTATTATAACTATGCTCAGCCATATACAACCTTATCACCCATGCCTTTTGTTGACCCGAAACATAGTTACACGGATAACCCTCAAGCAAACACCAAACAACTTGCTGCTTCACTCCGATTAAAGTACCCAAACACCACTAACCGTGAGGCAACATATTGAATTCCATGTGAAATAATGTACCAAGCAAATCAATACTTGGTTCCCAAATCAATATATAGAACCTGCTGTATGAGATGTAGAACATCATGACAATGTGAAAATGAACTCTACATGCCAAAAAACCAACACAAATGGCCACCAAACCTTGCTGTCATAACTCGGACTAGCAACATAGGTGTTGTCATCTAACCAAAGCAAATCAAAATTACCCATCTCATACCTTATGTCCCTCCAATAGACTTCATGCCACACACTCCCAAGCGACTCAAAAGTTGATGTAGACCATGCTAAATCTAGAAGTGCAATGGAAAACCAAGTAGGACAGCCACTAATCCGTGAAGTGCCAAATAAAATGAAGTCACCTACCAACGAATATATCGCTGCCATATCATAAGATATTGGTGACATAACCAAAGAGGAGTTATGGATGCCATCAATACCCATTAGAGACAACCCTTGAGTGGCCGATCCACTATGAGTGTTATCAAAAGAATCTTCATCATAATTGTGAAAATGATCAACAACAACTGAATTTTCTGAATTGGCCAACCTTTGCTCATCATCATCTATGGAGTGGTGAATGTCATGAATTTGTTGAAGATGAAGTTTATCTTGTTGAGCCAACATCTTAGCTCGCTTTGCTTTTTCTAACCATCCTTCATTCAACTGTTGGGACTGCTCTATATCAGCTGCTCCAAAGTGTCTGAAACCAGTCTTATAATAAGATGCATCATATAAATTACCATGACCAATGCATGCATCTTGTGTACCAACACTTATTGACTCTTCTTCACAAGTTTTTCCATGTGTAAGGGTAGCAATCTCATAAGAATGAGGAAGAAGAATATCACTATCCCAAATCAGACCTTTGGGATCCTTTTCTATGCATGCATTGTAGTCGTCGAAGAACATCGAGTCTTGATTCGTCTCATGCTTTTCCCAAGTGATTAGAGATGGAAGTGGCTCAAATAAATCTTCATCTTGGATGCTATGATATTCAAAATCAGACTGCTTGCATTCTAAACTTGTCATTTCATTCTCAAGTGGGAATAGATAGTGGTTGTCTCCATACTGAAAATCAGAACCTTTGTCTAGCTCCATTGAATTAATTTTATGATCCTCAGCACAAGTTGAATGTTCTTCATCAATTTGTTCAATTTTTACACTTCTTGCATTAGCATTTTTCTTTATAGAAGCAATTGTTATAAGTGACTGATTTTCTGAATTATGCAATGAATTAGACATACACAAAAGAAGACAAAGTTCAACTAGCTCTTTGTCCTTATCCTTTACCAATTTGACCGCCATGTCCTTGCCTGTAAGCAACTGCAAGTAATCCTCTTTCATCAACCCCAAAGCCTCCTTGAAAGAGTGCGAATGTGAATGAGGGATACCATGTCCCATTCCTTTTTGTCTTTCCTCTCTTTGGGCTGTCCAAATGAAGCCTTCTATGTGTTTGTGGGTGCTATCCATTCTTGACAATGTGTGAACAATTTTATCATCCTTCACCACCAATTGATCATACAAGTCTTCCAAAACCAAAAGCTTTTGTTCCAACTGTCCTTGGCTGCCATAGACTGATTTTTCATCATGTGTAGGGGAAGTAGAATCAATTATCATTCTAGAGGAAGCATTAAGATCACCCAAAGAATCCATACAATTGCTTTCCATATCATTAGCATGTTCCATGCTTTTGTAATCTTCAAGGTTAGAGTGCACTTGCATACACTTTGCAACCCCAATTCGTAGCATTTCATGTCTTGAAGCTTTGTCTTCAACACATTCAGTCAAATTATCATCATCATAAGCTGATATATTTTCCATTACTAACCAAACCCAAGATATAGTATGCAAAACAAACCAAACATTATCAAAATGCAAGATCTTATTAGTAGACAGCCTCTTAGTCTCCATAATCAGCTCTTTAAGACCAAATGCTTCAAATGATCTTAACAATTGTTCTTTCTTTGTAGGTGATGCATGACTAGCCAAATTGAAATGAAATATGTTCTATTCCACACAAATGGATATATCATTTGTGGCTGGTCCATCAAGTGTGTAACTATTATCATCATTGTTTTGAGCCTTCAAGGAGCTCTCTAAAAGAGGACAATCATAAACTCTAGGATGCAAACTAGACCAAATTGAATATCCTAAATCATTCCTCCTTTCTTCTTCACACAACTCAACATGCTCTTCTTGTGGGCTTACCTCACGAAGCTCTTCCCTTGTATGCTCATCATCTACACATTCTTCCCTTGGAAGAAATGAGGACCTAATGTATGACTCTCTTTGTCTTCTTGCGTTATCAAGCTAATTGCATCTTTCTTTGACCTCTTGCAAGTGTTGTCTTGCTTGGGCAGCAAGCATCTTGTCTTTTTTGGCTCTTAGTGACCACCCATCACACATTCCTTGTGTCCTTTTAACATCTTTCATAGTATGGTGAACAAAATCAGGACCTTTGTGGCTTGAATCCACAATATATATCTCATGTGTAACACTCTCAACTTGAGTACCATCATAGGAAGACTCAACAACATCATTACCTTCATGTGAAATGGATGCTACCTCATGATTAGAACTGCTGTTGCAAAA
>VDFB02107012.1:0-29864 GCA_007258455.2 Sequoia sempervirens
TAAAGCATTGGTCGCTCAATCATCTAAGGGAAAGAAAGAAAATAAGATTAAAACTAAAGGATCAAAATCAAGCACTTCATTGGATTCATCTCCCTCATCAAAAGGGAAAATTTATAAGGACAAGCCCAAATGTACTTATTGTACGAGAATAGGGCATGAAGAACACCAATGTTACAAAAAGGAAATTGATGGCTTGAATAATATTCTTCAACAAACTCAACTTCAATTATCTAAGACAAGTGTTTCTTCCCTTTTAGCATTAACATCATTTGTATTTTTAGCAAAGGATAAGAATAAGGGTATGATACTCATTGCTTCTGCAAACAACACATCACAGAAGTGGCTACTTGATTCCAGGGCATCACACCACATGGTTGCTTCTAGGGATCTATTTTCTACATTTGAGCCTTATTCATTCCCACTAATATTGATGGAAAATAACACATATATGTCAACTCTTGGAAAAGGATCTATTCAGATTGGAGAAGGAACATTCAATGATGTACTTGATGTACCTTCCTTATCTAATTTAATCTCCTTTCCATTTATCAAATTACACATAGTGGAAAAAGTAAAATAGTTGAATTCACACCACATTCAATGATCATCAAAGACTTGGAGAGTAGAGATATCATTGACATGGGTCGTGTTGATCATGATTCCAAATTGTATTCCTTTTCTTCCTTTGGTTTTGCCAACTTCAATGATTGTTTGAGTAAAGATGACACTAATACCTTCAACATGCATAAGGAGATACAGTATGGTTATTTGAACCTTGGAGTTTTATCCTCCTCATTGGCTCCTTCACCTCACATTGATATTACATATCCTTCACATTTTGCTTCTTTAGTATTGTGTGTTCCTACATCATCGACTTCTCATGATTTAGGGCAACAGGATATTCATAGTTGTGTTTCCACTAAAGTTGAATGGGATGATTACTTACATGGCATATCAGACTTGTTTAGTGACTCTCATTTTACAAATTTGGAAGACACCTTTAATGATAGCCACATCAACATTGTTATCAACCCATCTACATCTTTGGTTTTTGTTCTACATCATCCTTCACATGGAGCATTTGAGCAACTTTTGGAGATTACACTATTATCTTTGTGTGATTATAATCATAGTATAGGTTAAATACCCCATATCCTTATGAATTTAAGACATATCTAACCCTCTAAGCTACAATCCCAATGATATATTTGAAAGCGTAAAAAAACTAAAAAACCATTAAACTAAGCATGAAATGAACATGAAAGCTTAAAAGAAATCCATTCTAATACTCCAAACCTTGTCCCATTGGGGGAGTGGTATCGCATTGATGTGGAATGGCGACCCTTTCCCAATCCCTTCAATAATATGAGTCATTCCAATCAATTCTATTGATGAAAATTGATAAAACTGATGAAATATGAACGAAACTGGATGCAAAACTAGTTTAACATGATGAAAATGAGTGTTAAATTCTAAATGCTTGATGGGGATGGATGCAAGCTACGCTAAATGGAAACAAAGTTCAAAGATGAAATCCATGGATGCAAACTTATGCTAAAATGGATGCAAACTAAGCTAAAATGGAAGCCATTAATGGATGCTTAAGCTAATATGGATGAAGATTTAAAGCATCAATGGATGAGAATGATTCAAACAAACACACTTTGTAACAACTTTGAAATTTTGTTACAAAGTTTGTTTGAAAATAATCATTCCCTTTTTGGAGCCAAATAGGAGAATATTCCTTTGGAATATTCCCTATGCAAGTGGATGGGTGAGGAAATTAGCAATTTAGTAATTAAAACTAAATTTTAGCAATTTAGTAATTAAAACTAAATTTTAATGTGCAAGATGAGGAATGGGAGGATTATCATTAAATAATTAGCATATTTAATAAAAAGGGGTTCAAAATGACATTTAATCAAATAATATAGGATTATTTATTTAAATGAGAGGACTTAGGGGTTTAAAATTAGATAATTTTATTTATTCAATTTATATAGGATGAAAGGTGAAGGTGAAAGGTGAATTTACTTAAATAACTAGGCTCATTTAATCAAATAGGCGAAAAGAGGATGCATTTTAGGATGAAACGATGTTAATGATCAAATTCAAGTGTGTAATATCATTCACGACATTTTTAAGTGTCTACACTTTGGATTTTGTGCATCATTTAGAGACTTCTATTATTCTCACATGGGAAGATATTATGCACCTATTCACAATTCATCTTCTTCCACAAGGAAGAAATGTTGTTTGACATTCAAGGATCACATTATGTATTATACTTTGAGCATCACTTAGCACTACAAGTTCAATGATCTTATGTGGGATCCATAGAAAAGGGAAAGTAACCCATAGGATGAGAACCTTCTCATGCATCAATTGGTCCTCGCCCTCCAATGGTAGCTCTATTTCCATCACTTGCCCCTTTGGTAGAAAGAGGAAAGATACCCAAAATGTAGGTCCCACCTTGTACACCTAGGGATCTTGACCATCAACTATTGCAACTATTCCTCCTACTGTTTCATAGACAAGTATCATCCAACACTTGAAATATAGAGATCTTCCCTCTCCTTCTCCAACTCAATCTAAATCATGTCTCTATTAGAACCAATTCGCAAGAGAACACATCAATTTCAATATGTTGTGCCTAAAGAAGGAGCTATTTTTTAGGTCCTCAACACATAGCACCTTCCTCTTATGTGACCGTATCCTAATCTAGTAATTCATCCATCTCTTCCTTCTCCACCTCCCAATGCTCATGTTGTGATCCCTTCTATCTCTTGTTGCCCAACCCAAGCAAGCCTTGCTGCAAAAGGGTGTAGGTGGTCTTGGCACCTTCAATGAATCCTTCTCTCATTTATAAATTCTTGATATACCTCCATTTGTAGTTCCATGGAACATGCCTAATGTCACTTAATCTTCAATGTCACCCTTACTTCTCTCATTCACTTTCATTGCACTTGACACCAAGTCTTTTTGGATATCCTCCATCTACCACCATTATTATAAATACCCCCTCATCACCTCCTAAGAAAAAGAAAAAAAAATATCTTACCCCACCACACCACAAGAAAAAGGATCAACCCACCTTCTTCGCCATCTCCAGACCACTCTTCATCAATTATTTTCATAAAAGAAATTTCTTCTTCTTTTGATCCTCTTCTTGCTCTTATTGAGGATGTGAGTAGTGACTTACCACTTATCACATATCCTAACACCAACTCAAATACTCTTCTAAGGAGCATTTTTTAAGTCCTTTGTGGATATTATAGCATTATCTTTAATATTTACATGATTGATGACACTCAACTCGTAGGGTATTCAAGATGATCATGTACTTGTAGCTCACATTCTTTATCCCTCATTGTAGGTGAGATGCCTAGTATTTATCTAACTATTATTCATCTACAAGCTCATCCTCCCTCCCCATATTATCAAGATTAGAAGGAGGATATGTTGTTTGACAATGACTAGTAGAAATACATGCCTTCATTTGATTAAAACTTAGACGTTTTCATGTTTATTTTATTGTCCCCATACATATGCTTGTTTGTGTTTCTAGTCTCCCTTAGAGGACCCATGTTACCCTTGTAAGTACATGAATATAGGGGGTGATCCCATTGTCATATTCTTCTATTTGTAGATCTATATTCTTCTATTTGTCATATATTGATATTTGACTCTTGGGGATGGTGCAAAGTGTTGAGATATTTAGGCCTCTCCCATGTTGACCCAAAAAGATTATTTGTCTCCATGATTATTCCTACTTTCTAATACTCGTAGTTCCACATGGCTTAGAGAATGATTACATTTTACATGATTATGATTATGCTTACATACTTATATTGGAGCCAAGCCATTGAATCCCTAACTACATGTGTTTTCAAGTGATATTTATTTTCATGTTACATCTCTACATTTCATGATGTCATACCATGAAACAATGTCTTGTGTTTCATGCTTACAATATCAATTGATATCTCATTTGTTTCAATATCTTTATTTCACCTTCTCTACCTTAAGATAAATTGCATTTTTTGTATCATACAATTATTTTAAGGGGGGTCTCTCATAACAATGGTAAAAGCACAAACCTTTGTCACACTTCTTAAAGGAAATGAGCAAAACAAATTAAAAAAACCCAACTTTAACCGCATAAAAGTGATCTTTATGTTTTGAATTTCAAAATGGCATAAACTACTAAAATTTAGAACGCTTGATGAAGCTTATACTTGTAATTTTTTATAATAATTTAAAAAATTGGTCTGATATATTTTTTTTATAAGTTTAAGAGTAGAATTTTAATTGCTAAAAAATTCAGAAAAAGGTGAGGTCAATGGGATGTCCCAAAAAGAGGAGAAAACAATTCTTTTTTCCCTAATTTTTCCCCAAATAGCTTCGATAACTAGAGCATGAAAAAAAATCAATGAATATTTTTCAGTATTTAAAGTGAAACTTCACCAAAACGTCATAGTTCTCATGGGATGTCAACTTTTGTCTAATTTTTTGATCATTTTTGAAAAACAAATTATACCCTTTTGAAGAGGATTCTTTCCTCTAGTGCATCATATATATTTTTCAAATTTTATAATAAGTATATTTTTAATTTCCAATCAACCTTATGTTTGAATATAAAAACCTACTTACAATAATGTTAAAAAAAATCATAATAAAACAAATCAAAATATCATTTTTTTAGATTCTAGACTCTATCTCTATAAAAGGGTATTTTTATATTTTCATGAAATTACCCTAGTTGGAGAAATTGAAGGATGAAGTTGGAGTTTTTCTAATTTTTCCCCAAAAGAGGAGTTAAGCTATCACATAAACAATTTTGATTGAAATTGTTTCACCCAAAACACTTTTGCCCAAAATCTTACACACAAATTTAGTCACATTTCAAATTTTCAATGGATTTTTTTTTCATTTTATAGTTTCAAGTGAAAGGATTTCACTTGAAACTATATGTGCCACATATAAGCCATGTGGTTTTGGGAAAAACTATTTAGGGCAAAATTGTTTCACCTGAAACTATTTAGGGTAGAACTATTTAATTCGTTGAAAGTGTGACACAACTTTGTGCTTTTACTCGCACACACTACACTTTTAAGCTCTTTGAAGCATCTGCCTCCATGGAATTGGTTACTTTTCCACTCTCCACTATGTTGGTAGCATATGAGCCACCTTGCATAATGTAAATTTCTAGCTTGTGGGCCCTCATATGTCCTACCTTCTTGTAACACTTTTTATGATGGTCCTACAACGTAGTTTTTGGTATCCATGATTTATGAAAGCATTGCATGGACTCTAGCACAATACAATTTGCTAGCCATACCTAACATTCATTTTGGCAACACATTTTTGGAAGACACCTCTTTTACATATCTCCCTCTAATTCCTCTCTTCTTCTTCTACTCGAGTGTTTTTGTATGATTTTCCATATTGGGTTTTCTTTTCGTACATGGTGTGTTTGTTATTTGGTCTAGGATTTAGCTAACATGTTTGTTTTGAATAATTTTATCTAACATTTTTTCCATGTGCAAAATATTCATAGATTGGTTTTGTAGGTCTTCCCGTTGGGGGCATGTACACCTCATCTAAACGCTTTGCATCCTCTATAGTATCCTTCGATATTTTTTATTATTTTTTGCATTTACTTTAGCGTGCATATTTAGTTTAGATCATAGGCTTGCTAAAGTGGGGGGAAATGTAAATTCAAAAATTACATACCCTTGCAATTTCACATTGTCTTGTGCTCACATTGGCATCTAGCTATGTATTTTCTAAAATTCAAGATGTTAGTCCTTCAATATCATGTTTTTCATATTTTTGTGATGATAGTGAATTTTTTTAATATGATTTTTCCCAAAAGGTAGTGTATCACACAAACATCTACACAACATGTTAGTGTCTCATAAATATTTATGATTACAGTGGTTATTTGAGTGTTACTCTTTTCTGGCCATAATTGGTAGTTGAGAAGGTAATGATTTTGCAAACTTCCTTAGTTGTTATCCAACCCTTGTTTCCCTCTATTAGACTTGCTAATTGGAAAAAAATAATATTGAGGCTAAAATTATAATTTCTTATGGAAAGGATAAGATCTCCCTCTCTCTCTCAAGAAAAACTAGTAGTCTCCATGGTCATTTTGTGAAAATTTTATCAATCCATTGTGCATGTAAAAAAAATCTTTATGAAATGATATTCATAGGGTAGTGATAACAATTTGTAGTAGCTCAGGTCATGTCCTTGAAAAATTCAAGCTTTTGAGGTGAGATTTCTCTTGTTATATTGTCTCTATCCTCTTTCTATTTAATTTTTTATTCCTAAGTGCTAACACTGACTTGCATTTAGGATAATATTCAAGCTAGATTTTTTTACTATCATTTAACACTTTCATTTATATAGTATTTTATCATTTTATTTCAAAAATATATATCAAAACAAGGTTGTTTATGGAGGTTGAAAGATCAATATGAGATTTGACTGAGGCAAGCCCCCAAATAACCAACAAAAATATTTTTATTCATTCTTGTTTGTTGTGGGTTTGCTAGAGGTGAAGTTACTTCATTTGGGAAATCTCTTTAAAACCTCCCATTTGATTTTAATATTATTTTATATTTTTATCTTCCAAGCATAATAATATATTTAAGAGAAGATTAATACTATTATCTTTATCATTTTGTTGATTTCAGAATCCTCTTTGGTTTTTATGCATGCAAAGAGATTTTTTGAATTGTATTGTGTTCTTAGTTTTACGTTTGTACATGAAAATAGTGCATCACATAGACATCCTTGCACCATGTTGGGGTGATGCAGGAGCATCCCAGGAAAATGGGTTATCCTCATCAACCAAAAAAAAAATTGCAGTTTAATTTGCAGTTTTGGTTTATTTTGATTATCTATTGTAGGCAAACGTGGATGTAAATTTAAAGGTGACAAGACATTCAATGAGAAAATATCCAACCACATTTGAAACATCAACATTGGCAAAGATTTAAGCTCGAAAGAATCATCCAAGAAGAATGTTACACAATTCCATTATTTTCACCATATCACCGACACAAAAGTAAGAGAGGCAAGAAAAGACAATAAATTAATGAAATTACTTTGTCAGCACATTACATTTTCTTCAGAAGGAATTATTAAATTTGCATGCCTTTTTCATATTCCAACACTACCATTTTGAAGACTATGTAAGTTAATGCAGAGGGGAATGGGAAGAGTGAGGGGCGCAAGGAGTGGAAAATTTTAGTTAATTAAATTTGGGTGATTAAGGACTGCAAAAGGAGAGAGAGCTTGCGCCATCTACCCAGTAGCCATCAATATGAAGAGGAAAATTCACTTGAGGGGAATTCGATAGTTTGAGGGGGCATCAAACAAGATTTCTGGTGAACAACAAGGGGAAAGGCATAAAAATAAGCTTGTGTGAAATTAATGAGAAGAGACAGGGCCACACTACACTGATGAGCAGACAATAAAATACATAAAATTGTAATGTGAATAGTAGATTGTGTTCAAGGCTGCATAGAAATGAAATGTAGGTATGAATAAGGATAGTGAATGCAAAAAAAAGCCAAGAAAGTAAATAGCAGATTAGGGGGAGCGTTTGTGAAGTGAAGGTAGACGGAGTAGATTGGAAGTTTGAAAAAAATGTGGCCATAAGAGGCCAATTGAATGTAACTGTAAATGAATCAATAAGATTAAATCTTGTTTGCAATTGCTATCTATTTGAATTTGTAGAATTAAGGCAAAGCATTGCCTATGTGTGATTTTATTTTTGTGAAAGTTTAACTGCAGGGAAAAGGTATCCCTTCTTGCATCAATTGGTATCAAAGCCAAAGGTTCTTAGCACATAGGAAGAGTGTCAAACGCGAGGAAACCTATGCCAAAACCTGTGGGAGGAGAGTGAAGAGCGGTAGAGAAGAGCTCATGTGAGAACTATTGTAGGTTTGTGAAGTCCCAAACAGTCGGGAGCTGAAAAGCTGCGAAGAATCATAGATTGCGAAGAGTGTGATGTAGATTGCAAAAGAGTGATGTAGATTGCAAAAGATTGCAGTGAGATGGGGATATTTGTGAGAAAGAAGCATGTGATTTGGGATGGATGGAGGAAATACCAAAAGAGGAAGATCTTCTTGATGATGGTTGATATAACCATGAGAATGGATAGATTGGAAGCAAGGCAGCGGGAAGCATTGGTCCAGTATGATGAAGATAAGCATGAGGTAGCAGTCAAGACATGCCATGAGGAAGGCATAACAAGAGAATAAGAAAATACTAAGGTGAGCAATGAAGAGGGTGCCACAAATGACGAAGAGGATTTGTTGGCCCGTTTGTTGATGATTGAGGAAGAATGGAAGATGAAGCTCTTTAGTGCAACGAAAGAAGAAGAACAAGAAGTTGTAGCTGATGAGGAAGTGAATGTTGCAACTGTAATTGAAGATAAGGTAAATCAACTTTGTAATGTTTTTTTTTTTTTTATGCAGTAGTGAAAGGTGATGATGATTGAGGAAGAATGGAAGATGAAGCTCTTTAGTGCAGTGAAAGAAGAAGAACGAGAAGTTGCAGTTGATGAGGAAGTGAATGTTGCAGCTGTAATTGAAGATAAGGTAAATCAAATTTGTAATGTTATTTTGTTTTTTGATGCAATAGTGAAAGGTCAATTGGATAGAGGTCAAGAGTGTGTAGTAGATGTTTTGTATTTGCTTATGGAGATGGTGGAAGATGTTGCAAGTTGTTTTTGGTGGAGGTGGATGGCTAGAGGTGGGTTTGAACCCACAAAGGAGGAGAAAAGAGTGCAAAATATTTAGTAGAGGACGTTGGGATTTGGTGGACATGAGTCCACAAGGGGGAAAAGGAGGAAGATGCAATGTTGTCAAAAGAAGATGGTGAGTGTTCCAGAGAAGTGTAGGAAAAAGAGGAAGAAGAAATTAATTTATGTGCACTTTGGACAACGATGGAGTTCACTACAAATTGCTTGCAATCTAAGAGAATGGTTCTACCATTCAA
This sequence comes from Sequoia sempervirens, assembly GCA_007258455.2. Classification (NCBI taxonomy): domain Eukaryota; kingdom Viridiplantae; phylum Streptophyta; class Pinopsida; order Cupressales; family Cupressaceae; genus Sequoia; species Sequoia sempervirens. Next base: position 9,016 of record VDFB02107012.1, read on the forward strand.
CTCCACCATTGTGAGCCCATGCTCACAATCTTTCTACCTGGTGTGTCTGATGTAGGAGCATCTCGGGCAAATGAGTTATCCTCATCAACTAAAAAAAAATTTACAGTTTAATTTGTAGTTTTGGTTTATTTTGATTATCTGTTGCAAGAAAACGTAGATGTAAATTCGAAGGTGACAAGACATTCAATGAGAAAATATCCAACCACATTTGAAACATCAACACTGGAAAAGTTTTAAGCTCAGAAGAATCATCAAAGAAGAATGTTACACAATTACATTATTGTCACCATATCACTAACACAAAAGTAAGAGAGGCAAGAAAAGAAAATAAATTAATGAAATTACTTTGTCAGCACATTACATTTTCTTCGGAAGGAATTATTAAATTTGCATGCCTTTTCATATTCCAACACTGCCATTTTGAAGACTATGCAAGTTAATGCAAAGGGGAATGGGAAGAGTGAGGGGCACAAGGAGTGGAAAATTTTAGTTAATTAAATGTGGGTGATTAAGGACTGCAAAAGGAGAGAGAGTATGTGCCATCTACCTAGTAGCCCTCAATATGAAGAGGAAAATGCACTTGAGAGGAATTTGATAGTTTGAGGGGGCATCAAACAAGATTACTTGATGAACAGTAAGGGGAAAGGCATAAAAAATAAGCCTATGTGAAATTAATGAGAAGAGAGTTGGGCTATGCTACACTGATGAGTAGACAATAAAATACATAAAATTGTAATGTGAACAACAGATTGTGTTCAAGGCTATGTAGAAATGAAATGCGGGTATGAATAAGGATAGTGAATGCAAAAAAAAAAGCCAAGAAAATAAATAGCAGATTAGAGGGAGCATTTGTGAAGTGAAGGTAGACGAAGTAGATTGGAAGTCTGAAAATAATGTGGCCATAAGAGGCCAATTGAATGTAACTGTAAATGAATCAATAAGATTACATTTTTTCTACAATTGCTATCTATTTGAATTGTATAATTAAGGCAGAGCATTGCCTGTGTGTGATTTTGTTTTTGTGAAAGGTTAATTGCAGGGGAAAGGTATCCCTTCTTGCATCATGGGGTCTCAAGTAGAGACCTTCAATTTTTTACTCTAGGTCCCATGTTTGGATTTTTCATTCTTGTTATCAAAAAGTTACTTTCAATTTTTGTCCTAAGTTATTTTCACTAGTTTACTTCCCTTAAGCATTTTAAGTTCAATTAATCTCATCTTTTTTTAAAATCAAAATTTTAGAAAAGGAAAACCAACATAGGTCAAAATAATAGTTTAGTTAACAAAAACATTGTCATTTTATCCTAATGTAATATATGGGATTACTCTCAAAGGAAATTATCCTTCCTTTTGCAAGAACTCAATTTCATATATTATAAACATTGTACCTTATCATGATTTTATTCCTTCTTCCTTGTGTATTATTATGGTTGTTTTTTCCATTGAGGTCTATATTACCATTTTACCTATCTTGTCCATGCAATGGGCAATGTTACTATTCGTTGATCCTATCTCTAGCCTATATGTGCTTATCGTGCTTTATCATTCTATATGTTACACATGCTTATCACACAAAGTATTTATTATTTCTATTATTTTCATTGTATATATGTTTACATGCTTATCTATAGGTAATATTTAGTTTCATATACAATTTTTCCTCTTTCAATTTCTTGCATCATTTGGATAAACCAATTGAAGGGGGCATATCTTAAGATTAACATTTTTATGATCAATTTTTTAGATAGTGATAGTTGTTATAGAGACACCACCACAATCTATAAATTTTATTGCATTAATACAATTGAAAAAATCACTTTTATCACAATCAAATAAATTTATATGGTCACAAACATGTAAAATATCTTTATCATTTTTTGAATAAGCATTTTTTTTCTAACATTACTCATTTACTATTATTTTAATTTTGTAGATTGTTGGTAGAGTTCATATCTTGTATCATATTGTTATCTATGAGACATAAGTTACTCATTATGCAAATTTTTTCAAGATTCACAAGCTTCATGGACAATCACACCTTATAGGGTTCATTGATTTATATGAACCCCATATTGATATCCTTTGAGTGTTTAAATATTTACTTTACATGCTTGTTTATGAACTCTACATACTTTGAGATACATGGTAATTTTAGGATTCATATGCACCTCGAGGTGGGGCAAAATATAACAATAAAATTTGAATTTCCATACCTTTTTTATTTAATTTGAGCCTTTTTTGAGGTTACATCTTGATATATAACATGATTTTGCATGAAGTTAGGCTTGTTCTTCTAGAAATTTATCCATTCATACATGTATGTATCCCTACACACTTATCCCTATCCTATTACTTTTCACATGCATTGAAATTATACATTTACCTTTGTCACCCACTCATCACACTCACCTATACACCTACCTTCATTCATCTATTTGTCATTTAAATTTAACCATTTTCCCACACTAGGACAAATCCACAACTATAAGCAATGACTATGTGGTTGTAAAATTGTTCCCTTTCATTTTAAATTTCAAAAATTATTTTAAATGTGCCCCACTCATTTTAATGATGAAATATGCACATGTTCTCTCTTATTTTAGAATATTAGAGTAATTAATAACATATTTTGATTTGGTGTGATGAAAGGAGTAACAAATTTTCATACTTAAGGTGCTTTCTAACTAGGGGAGAGGGCCCAATAGTGGTGCACCCTAACTTTATGGGTCGACATAGCAATGAACATGCAACATTGACATTAAAAATTATATCCTCGAGTGGCCAAGGATGTGGACAATTCAAATATTTCATTTCACCCGCATAGACCAAGAAAAAAAGGTTTCATCAACATGCTTTTTGTTGAGGGGTCATAATAGACCCCAAAAAAAAGTTAGACCAATAGTGGTGCATTAAGTCAAGTTTTTTAGTGTGTCAATGTGGCATCATATGATTTGTTGCTTTTTGAATGTAATGGACATATTTTTTTCAACTAGTGGGTCCTCTCTTACAATTATTAGTTCCATAGTTTTAAAATATTGGGCTTTGAATGTACATGTACTATGACAACTATTGGTACCCGCACCACTATTGGGCCCTCTCCCCTATTTTCTATCTTGTTAACTTTTAGTGGGTTGATTTGGTGGAACTTGCTTCCCTATGATGTATTCTTAGATCTATTCATAGTTATTTAGAGTGAATAAAGCAAACATCTATTCATTAGGTGAAATTGCAAAATAGAACATTATTGATTATCAATGAAAGTCTAAGCTTGGAGTATAGATCCATAACTATGAATTTATCCCATATCTATGAACTTGTCCTTTAATAAGATATAGATCTAAGACAAACATTGAGGCACCTATTGATATATAGACATCATTTTCTAAGAACACAATCTTATCACATAATATCATTCACTTGACACTCATTCTTCAATGCTTATATCTTTGTATGTATTAGATCACCATAATATCAATCTCTCTCTTCATAATTAGTTAATCTAGGTTGATTATGATTATTTGTATGCTTTTTATTGGATTATCCTAAACCAACCCTAGGGAAAGCTTATTTTCCTTTATAAAAATATATTAATATCATATTTTTGTATCTATTTTATTTGTGAAACATTGTAAAAGAAATTTCCCTATATGTGATTTGGGCTAATCCAATAATGCATAAACGTAAGAAAAAAATTACTCAGATCAAGTGATGACAAATGATTCAAATAATAAAATAGACAAGTGTTCTTGTTGTTTTGAATAAAGTATAAGGAGGATATAAGTACTTAGTTATATGATTGAAGAATAATTACTTTTATTAAATATTTCAAAAATTAGAATGTTTGCATTAAAAAATATGTCTCCTAGTTAATAAAGTAACTCATAATCTACATTGAATCTATGTTTTGTCAAGCGACCAGTTTGTCGTCATAGACTAGTCCTTTGAGTCTATTCTTGCACACTATATAATTTGTCTATTTTGCTCACTTGGCCCATCTTTATGTTTTCTACCTTCTCTAATATTTGTAGATTGGTGATATTTGTAAATACCTCAATAGGAAGTTATCATTACGTCATCAGGGAGCACATATTCCTAGATCAATCTATGAAAAATTATGTGCAAATAAATGAAAATAACATTTTTTAGTCATGCATATGGTCCTAGAATGATTGAAGATTGTTTGCTAAGTGTTTCTATATATAATCATTTGTATAAAGTGTTATTGTTCTAGTTACTATAGCAAAGGAGATCATAAGACAAGTTCTAGCATCCAAAATAAAAAGGAGACCTTTAGTTTGAGCTTTTTTTGGGTACTACAATTATGACTGGCATCTTGTAATAGTAACTTGTAGCTTACTACAAGTAGTAAAAGTTATTTTATAACATTACATTACAATAAATAATTGTATCATTATAATATGTTATGGTTGTGTGGAAATTACATTCATATCATAAATTATCTAGTTTTAAAAATAATTAATAGAATATTATCAAATAAAAGGTAGAGATTCTTTTGGTTTGGATGCATGTACATTATAACCATACCAAATACTATTTAGAGTTGACAAATATTTGGTTGGTTGATTATTACAACCAAATCATTTGTATGTTTAACATGTTTTTTGGGATTGCTACAACAATAAGAGATATTATAGGGTTACAAGATTTATTGTTGGGATGTAATCATTGTTGTCATCAATAAGAACAAAGTTTAAATTGGCTCGTACCAGGTAAGGCCACAAACGGGGGACCTCATCCCCAACAAGGCATTGACACCAAAGTAGCCTTAATGTTACAATTCAAGCCTACAAGCCCATTAGATCAATAGAGGCATAGTACATGTGATCACAATGGCTCAACAAAGCTTTGAACCCTGGTGGCAGTATCGACACTACCACCACTTAACCATCACACTATGGGATTAACCCCATTGGGATGTGATCATTATCACAAGAGATATTGTTAGGATAAAATTATTGTAAATCTCTTTTATAAATAGACAATTTCTTAGGAATACTCTATCTATATATTCTTCTTCATTTTTACTTGTGGATGGAGAATGGTTGTACACCAATTCAATAAAAAAATATTTCAAATTTTAATTCAATAAAAGCATATTTCAAAAATTATACTTTTGCTTTTGATTGTTGTAGAAGCTCAAGCATAAATGGGGTTGCACACCTCAATCTTCTTGTGAACAGTCTTTCCAAGAAGATTGGTGGTTAATACATTCCCTTGAGAATAGATAAAATTTTAGTTTGTAAGTATATTTATTTTATTATTATTTTTGTATATTTGATTTTATTATTTTTCTTTTAACATGCAAATTATTACTATTAATTGGCTATTTATAATTTTAACATAAAAATTGTATTGTTGTGGAATGTCACATACATCGGGATTAATTTAGTTTTATTTCAACTCTTTTATTTGCAAGTCTAGGTTGATTTTATTTTAGCAAGTCTAGTTTGATTTTGCTCCCCAAATTAATTTGTATTCATTGTAGCTACACTCAATTCAAGTACCAATGACTCTGGTTGCATATAATTTTCTACGATATTGTGACAAGACTATGTTCACTGGTTTGAAAAATGCTACAATTTTTTTCTATCAAATGAGAGAGGATTTGTAAATTCTAGATGGATAAAATGAATGCATTGAATACCTTTAAATACAAGTACATTGATTCATATTGTGAAATTTTGTGTTTAGTTAGTCGTACACAAGAGGGTGTAGGTGGGAGTAAGCCAAACTTGACTATTGAATTTTAAATTTGGAAAGGATGAGCTTGGGATTGCGAACTTATCCTAGAACATACAAGGGGCCAATCAAAGTAACATTTGTATGGAAATATGTGTGGGCATAAGTATAATAAATAAGTGGATATGACAAATGTATAAAGATGTGTAAATATTTGGATGGGGGTAAGGGATATGTGTATACGAATGTGTGTAATGAGTGGATAGGTGGAATAGGGAAAGGGACCCACTTTTGTACAAAATTACACCATTTGTCAATATATTAATGTATTAGGCACTCTCCTCAAAATGAAAAATAACATAGTTATTAAAATTTCACCATTACAAATATATATCTATTTAGATTCCAAGTAATTATATAATATTTGATTATGACTGTAGATATTATCTGTTATAAGTTTAGATATTTTGGCGATTATAGAATACTTAATCTCAACATGCAACAAAGAAATTTAAAAAATTGAAATCCTAAAAATGTACAATTTCACCTTTAATAACAAATAATTTAATCAAATAGACTATTTTTTAAATATATTACAATTACATATATTAGTCACCATATGACACTTGTTAATTATTAAGCCTTTCGCTTTTTTTTACATCACTTGTAATGATAGATTTTAAAGTCCATTAGTTTATTTATTTTTATAACAATTAATCTTTTTTGAATTGAGAGTGATTTCTTTAAACATAACATACATATACAAACTAACGATTATACCATTAAATGCAACTAGCACATCAATAAGGATTTATAAGTTAATTTTATACATGTTTTACTAATTTAAAATAAATAAATTAATGTTAACATTTTATTAGGTATATATTTGTATGAGCTCCAAAAATATAAAAATCAAAGAATACCCCGACTTGGTTTAATGCCTTGTAATAAGAGATAGATTGTTATTACAATGTTCTAGTCTTAAGTTGATAGGAAATAATAAACACTTTTTAGAATATTCACTTTGTAGAGAGTTTTTCAAAAGTTTAAGTTAAACTAATTAATATATCTTTATATAAATACTTGAAGGACCTAGATAAGCTTTTTTTTAACATTGTATGCTTTTGTTTCTAAATCCTAATAGATGTTAAACTTAGATTAGTATTGGGTCAACATTTTGACTCTAAAAAACTTGCATGATCAATGATATCACTACCAAATAAATGGTTGAGACAATATGTAATTTCAAGTCTAATGTATTAGTTCTATAACAAGAAATCCACTAAAAAATAATAAACTTGAGTGATTGTACATGCATTCATCAAGTACCCATAGGTGCATCGTGAATGTTAGATGAATACTCTAATATTCAATCTACTTTTGCTAGATGAATGTTATTTCTTTGTTATCAAGTTTCAAACATACAACCTTGTAAAATTGAAGAATTATGATATATGCATCGCATACAATAAAAGAACAACTTAAACAAAACGAAAGCACTACAAATACCCATTAACATAAAATAGTTTAGCATGTAAGTCTAGTTAAATATTGTTTTCGAAATAATGAATGTCTTGTCCTATCTTCATTTCTCGATGGAACTTGTAATTTTTCATAGAGATGTGAAATCCACTAAGCTTGTTGTTGGACAAGAATATGCAAGTAAATGTGGTTGATTTTGAGCTATCAAAGATGGTGCATATAGAGTCCATACAAATTTCTATAATTTGCTAAGGGATGTTTTGTTATGTAGACTATACCTATCAACTTACAAATAAATCAAATAAACACTATAATAAAAATAAATTTGAGATGATTAAAATAAAAAGAGAATCAATGTATGATGCGAGTAACATAGACAAAACTCCATATTCAAATTTTAGTTTCTACCCTACACCTCTACATTACACCTCATATTTTAGTATTATTTTTGTCCAAGAGCAAATGTGTTACAATAAAAGCACTTTCACGTAAGTTTGAATATAGAAACAATATGAAATGAAAAAGGGAGAGGTAAGATGTTGAGAGGCAGATTCAAGGCTTAAAAGAATAAGCAAAGTTGTGACACACTTCATAGAAGACAAATCAAAAGGAAAAATGAAAACTCAAGCACTCTAATTTTGAGAAGATCATTCTTTTCTATGAACTCTAAAAGATTTGACCTTGGACACTTCCTTTTATGTCATGTTATGTCATAAATCTCATCCAAGGTGGACACTTCCACATTCATAATTTATATTTTTTTTTCTAAAGAATATATATATATATATTTTTTTTTCTCAAAATCAAGAATATATTAAAAAGTTAATAATAAAATAAATATATAAAATACATGTAAATGGAATAAAAATATGATCTGTTTAATTATATTAATACATGCTATCAAAATAAAACTTAAATCTAAATAAAAATTAATATAGATATACAAATTTCATTAATATTGATAAAAAATTATAGCATCTAGGAGAGAGGGGTTAGTAGTTTGACTAGAATATTGTAGGGCTTTTTTTTTTTTTTGAAATGTGGACTAGCCTCTTATCTATCTATAACTAAGATTTGGAGGTGTGACTTATCATGCAACCTCCACATCAACACATCTATGAGAAGTGTCCAAAATTTGACTTATTAAAGATTCAACCGAAATTTAATCATGGTACCCCTAATAGTTGAACAAAATAATATCATTTGTTGTTTGTAGAATATCATATTTTTATTTAAAATAAAACTTATATGCAACCTAAATGGACCAAATACCTATTGGTAATCATAAATATTTGTTATATCTAGCTTTTATATTCAACACAAATGGATTAATAGTTGAACGCATAAAAACTATTTATTGTTTTAAAAACAACACATACTTATTTAAGATACAACTTATAAATGAACATTTAAATTTATAATTATTTAAGAATAATATTTTTTCACTATGATAACAATACTTGTTTATTTTATTTAAAAAATAAATAAAATTATTTCATGAATATATTTATATATTTTTTAATTAAAGATTATAAGCTGTGAAGTGAATAACTATTGATTCCAGAGATAATATTAAATCATTCAGATTGACCAAATGTGTAACACAATACTTCCAAATTATTTTAAAAATAATCCGCCAAAACATAAAAACTTGTCCCCTGAACATGGTGGTTAGGTTGGGTTCGAGGTTTACACAGAACAAAAGCTGTGAGTTCTTAGGCCAATACCATTCCGCGGGAGAGCAAAATTTCAGGTGGTTTTCCAGAATCCTTTGAAGGTTGCTACTAGGATTGCTGCATTCCCTGGTTGGGCCTCTGTTGCAAACATCTTGAATATGCTCGCTTCTCGGGCATTCTGCAGCAGCTGCTCTCCACAATGTAAATGATTTTTCCGCGTGAAACAATCCAAGGCAGCCGAAATAACCAGCTAAGTGGATGTTTATCGTTCAAGCTTTCCCTTTTATCAATACCATTTTCTGATGGTGAAATACAGAAAGCAGACGTGTATCTGCAGGAGGCCCTCTTGAACTCTTGGGTGTGGGAGGAGATCCATGAAGTGTAGCGGCTGTTGTGATCTGGAGGCGGCGTGGACGGGGATTAGAGATTAGCCAGTTCTTGTCCAGCTGATTGAATATCGATACCAGGGCTTCCTCAACCCCACGAACAAATTTTTTTGAAGGGCTCTTTGAATCAGCTTCCAATCTTACACTTCATATGCTTTTTCTCATTTCAACCGCTTCTGCAGATTTTATGCGGTGAATTGTTTTGCATTTGGCAAAGTAATCCTGCATTTCCTTTATATCTTGACTTGATTCGTAGAGAGAGCTGGTGTCTACAGTACAATGCTTCAGTACTTTAAAAGTGCATAAATTTGTGAATTTTTTCTGTCAAAAATATTGTACGGGACGGTGTACATGCAGTCGGAGCTCTATGGAATGACCTCCAAGCTGTCTGGATCGAATCTGTACCTTACACGTTTGGAAATTTGTGCAACAACGTTATAGCTTCAATCACAAAAGTGCAATGAATAGTGCCGTCGTGAGAACATAAATCTCACACAGAGGTGGACACGGGTTCAGTGTAAAATCAACGACCAGGATTCAATTTATGGGCTGTCTTGCATCATTTATTATAACGTATGAGCTGTTGATTCTATAATTTCACAAGCCCTTTCTCAGATAAGAAACGTCTTCGGCATATGAGTGATTTGTGAATGGAGGCGGGAAAATTGAATATGCTGGGCATGAAAAGGCGCTCGCTATCCGCGTGTCCGGATCGCCCTCAATCCAAAATCACCAAGGACGACACTTTCTCTATTTATGGTCAGTTTGTTTTTTTATTTTGAAGGCTTTTACTTTTTAAAGTGCATATAAACTTTCAGGCACAACAGATACCCAACTACGTTTAGAGACGGAAAAAGGCATTCCATTGAGTTCATTTAGTGTTATGCTTGGAACTTCGTTTATTGCATTGGGGTCTAGGTTTATGTCAGAATATGGTGAGATGTCACTGAAATGGAAATAGTCATGGCTACCAAATGCCATCCCTTTAATTCCATCTGCATTTGTGTCTTCTTGGAAATGGTTATATAGTCTTTGGTCTTGGTGACCTTGTATAATAAAATAGCTTGTCAAGAGAAGAATATAATAGGAAATATGCTGCATTTACTTGATAAAATTTGAGAATAATAAGTCACTTTGAGGGGGCAAACCTCTAGAAGTCTCTATGAAGAACATAATTCCCAAAATGATGTCATAACTAATCACTAGTTCCTATATATACCAAACTTATGCCTTGGATACCACCTAGGCTAACTTACCTATCTATATAAGACTATATTAATTATCATATAACTTAATTAAAAGTTAAGGTAGCCACAAGCCAACTACTCATAAGCTTATGCACACTACAAAATTAAGGACGTAGCATGGTCCCCTTTCTTTAAAGAAGCGTTGTTCTCCATGCTGATCAAATTTGGATGTTTTTGCACAAAATCCTCATTTTCCCATGTAGCAATCTTTGACTAGAGAGTTCTTCCATTCAATCAAATACTCTGTGATTGCCTTTGTTTGCAGCCTCCTAGTGCATGTTTGAAGAATTCCCTTCGGATCTAAAATTATCTTGCCCTCCTCATCAAGCTCTAGTTACTCAATCTGTGCTGCAGCTCTTTGTCTAATAACCATCTTCAAGAGTGAACCATGGAAGATTGGATGTATGTTTCCTGACATAGTTAACTCCAATTTGTATGCTACATTGCCAATCCTCAGCAACACCTTATAAGGACCATAATACTTGGGTGTAAGCTTGTTATGCTTTAGCTGTTGTTCCAGTGACATTTGCTTATATGGCATAATTGCACGGAGACCCAATATCTCACTTCAAAAGTCCTTTCATTGTGGTGTAGATCAGCTTGCTGCTTCATTCTATTTTGTGCCATTGCCAAGTTCTCCTTTAGACAAGCAAGTACCTCTTGTTGATATTGAATGCGTTCTTCAATTGTTTGAATGTTTGGGTGTGCCTGCAAGGAAGAGGTGATTAATGGTGTTTGGCATCCATATGGTGCCAAAAATGGAGACATTTTGGAGGAAGTATGAAAAAAAGTGCTATACCACTATTTTGTTAGTGGCAACCATTGCACCCATCTCTCCTTTTTATCCAAAGCAAAACACTAGAGATAACTCTCTAAGCGTTGGTTGACCACCTTAGTCTGTCCATCTTATGGGGATGATATGACAAACTACAAGCAAGATGAGTGCCCAAAAATGAAAATAAATCAGTCTAAAAATTACTTCTAAAATATAGAATCACAATCACTTACTATGACTTTTGGAGTTCCATGTAGTTTTTGATTATTATTCATAAAGGCTATTGCTATAGTGCTTGCTTCAAATGTGTGTGCCAAAGCACAAAAATATGCATATTTGTTGAGACAATCCACAACAACCATGATGACATTTTTTCTTTTAGATCTAGGCAATATAGTCATGAAAACCATGGATAACTCCTCTGACCTTTGATTTGGAATAGATAAGGGTTGCAAAAGATTCGGGTCTTAATTGTCTTTCTTTTATTTTGTTGGGATGCCATGCATTCTGGTACAAATTTCTGAACATCCCCTTTTAGCTCCTCCCAAAGCTTGCTTGATTCTATGATAAGTCATCAAGAATCTAGACTGCCCGCCTATTGGAGAAGCCTGCAGTTCCGCTAACACCTTAAAATTAAGAGTTGAGTTCCTACATAGGTATAACTTGCCCTTGTACTTTAAAACATTCCCTTTCCATGTAAATTTGTGTGACACACTTGAGTTTTGTTGGAGTTTCTTAATGAGAGTCTGAGTATCTATGCCCCTCTCCCACTCTTCTTGTGCCTTTTTTACCCAATCTGCCTGCAATATGGAAATGGCATACAATAGTGACTTTGTGAATTCATCAGTCTTAGATAGAGCATCAACCACAACATTCTCCTTTCCTTTCTTATAAATGATCTTAAAGTCATATCCCAACATCTTTGTCACCTATTTTTGTTGTTCTTTAGATGACAACCTTTGTTCCAAGAAGAATTTGAAACTATCATCATCTATCTTTACCTTAAAGTGTCTTCCCATTAGATAAGCTCTCCATTGTTTGACTACACGTAGGATAGCCAAACTTTCCTTCTCATAAACTAGCTTCAACAAATTCTTACCTTTAAGTTGGCAGCTCTCAAATGCTATGGGTCTTCCTTCTTGCATGAGTACTACTCCTATGCCATGTCCAGAAGCATCACATTCCACAATGGATGTTTTGGAAAAGTTTGGGGTAGCTAGAACTGCAGTTATATGCACATGGCTTCCTTTAGCTTCTCAAATGCCTTGGTAGCTGCTCAATTCCATTGGAAGGAATCCTTTGTCAACAAGGTTGTGAGAGGTGATGCTATGCTACCATAATTCTTTACAAATAGGTGATAGTAACCTATCGTAATTCTTTACAAATAGCTCATAGTAAAACCTCGAAGGTTTTTAAGGGTTCTAGGCATTTTCTATTCTACTATGCTATGGCCTTGATCTTGTGAGGGTCCACCTTGATTCCTTCATGCAAAACAATATGACCTAGGTACTCCAGTTCTTTGACACTGAACACACACTTGGATGGCTTAGCATGAATTTGATATTGTTCAAGAATGTCAAAAACCTGATTTATGTTCTGCAAGTGTTTGCCATATATTAAGATGGCATCAAAAAATACTAAAACAAATTTATGCAAAAATGTCTTGTAGATAGAGGTCATCAAATATTGAAATGTAGGTGGTGCATTTGTGAGGCCAGAAGGCATTACCAAAAATTCATAGTGGCCCTCATGGTTTCAAAAAGCTGCTTTTTGTACATCATTATCTTATCTTCAATTCTGATTTGATGATAACTAGAATGAAGATCAAGTTTGGTAAGATAAATAGCACTCTTAAGCTCATCTAACAAATCATCAATTATTGGGATGAGAAACTTATTTTTTATGGTGTACTTGTTGAGTTCTTCATAATCAGGGCACATCCTCCAAGTGTTATCTTTCTTGCACACCATTACTATTGGAGAGTGTAATGTCCCTACTTGGGAAATTCCTGATTTTACACCTGCAAACAATATTTTCCTCTAAGAACTGATATTAGAAATATTAGGTAACAAGAAAGTATGATAGTATTCAAATCCATACATAAAATATTATAATATTTAGATCAATAAATCGTAGCATCATTAATATTTGAATCAACACATCATAGCATATTCCTTATAGCAAATCACATTGTGAATTCATTGGAAATGCTTGCAAATGGCAATCTCAAGGCTCGTCGTCCTTGTTTTGCGAGAGCATGGAAGGTGGGCCACCCTTCCATCCCTCAGTCCACCTTGGAGGCTGGCCGTCCTCCTTGATCAAGCCCAAGGGCATGGAAGGCTAGTCGTCCATTCCACCTCCTGATCCACGAGCATGGAAGGCTGGCCGTCCTTCCTATTTGCAAGACACTTCACAAATTCAAGATATGGTTCTTCAAGGAATTTGCTAGATTATTTCTAAATAAATACCTCTTGATGAAATGATAAATTTATTCTTAAATGGCTGCCACCAATCATATTTCTGAATGTTAATAATTTTTGTTCTCAATTTCTATTCCAAATTGATGTCTTAGATTTCCTTTTCTTATTTCTCCTTTTTCCCACTTGATTCATGATTTCTCCCAAGGGAATGATCTCCCTTATATATCTTATTATTGAGGGAGTCACAACCTTTCATATTTGAAAGAGTTGCAGCCTTTCACATTGGGAGTCACAATCTTTCACATTAGGAGTCAAATAATATTTATTCTTAATTGATTCATTGAATGATGTTGTGGATGTCTTTTTCAAATGAAATGCTCCCCCTTTAATATCTCAAGTTTGAGGGAGTCACACCTCTTCACCTCTATTGCCTTTGAAACAGTTACAACTCTCCATCACTGCATTTGAAGAATAATAATTTAAATAAGTTAATTTGTTAGTGGCAGTGCTGCTGTCTATTACTTGTAATTAGTCATAACAATTCTTCCCTCTTTCCTTTCCTTCTAGATCTACCTTCCTTATATGCCTTATCTCGCTCAAGGGACACAACCCTTCATATGCCGGTTGACCATTCTTACCTACTTAATCTTAATTTAATGCCAGCTGGGTGTAATATTAATTATCTTTATTGATTTCTTTTGAAACGTAGGCTGCAGACATTTAGGTAAAAAACGGGACACTACAGAAAGGAGTAAGCACTCTGCCTTTGCTTGATAATGCTTGCCTCTAACATCTTTTGAACCATCTTCTCGATCTCATTTTTTTGTACTTATGGATACCTATAGGATTTGATATTGGATGATTGGCTCCCTAGTACGAATTGAATGGCATGATCATGATTTCTTTTAGTATGCAATCCTTTTGGCATCTTTCCAAAAATTATTGATTGCTTATCTACAGCTACTTGTAGATCTAGTGGTCTAGAAGTCTTTGAGTGATATGCTTCTAATGAAAACAACTAGGCCACAAACCCATCTACCCCCTTGTTAAGCATCTTTTGCATTTGATGAGAACTTACCATTTGTGAAGACTTTGCACACGGCCGTCTTAGTTCTATTATCCTTCTTTCTTAGTGAGAACACATGAATAGCTCTTGAAAGTTCATCTTAGTTATCCCCAATGTAGTAAGTCACTGTACTCTTGATACAATATGTGTTGCACCCACGGAGATAGCAAACATTGGGCAATCAAGTTGGTAGTCTCATATGGATGATTTCCTCAAACAACTAACAATACCCCCATCTGCAATCAGGACTTGAAATTTTGCAGTTAGATATATAAAACAATTCAGATGAGCATCCAAATATTTGTTGATGAAGTTGTGAGTGCTTCCTAAGTCTATGAACACCGTTTCTCTCTCTTTCTTCAAAGAAACCCACTATCTTGAGAGTTTGTGGAGTGCTAATTCCAAAAAGTGCATGACAAGAAATGGTTGGTTGGGTATCTCCCAATTCCTCATCTGTCTTGATGTTGGCCTCTAATATTACTTCTTCCTCAATTGGCCCTTCAATGTAGAACAATTTATTTTCAATACATTTATATCCTCCATTGTATTTTTTATTATAGTTAAAACACAACCCTTTTGCTCCCTGTTCTTAAATTTGTTGCAGAGTTAGTCTAGTAGGTTGAGGAAGTGATTGTGTAGGAGTTTTTCTATCTCTCATGTTTACAAACCCTTGCCAACAGCCGGCCAAAATATTATCCTCTGCCTACCTTGCCATAATCATTGCTTGGGACACACAATTTAGGTGGATGGTGTGTACCTCATATTTGATGTGTGGTCTTTTAAACCCCTTAGAAATAATTCCTTCAAATTCTCCTCTATAACATGCTCCACTTTGAACGACAGAGTTTGGAACTGTTGAGTATAATCCTTGACC
This sequence comes from Sequoia sempervirens, assembly GCA_007258455.2. Classification (NCBI taxonomy): domain Eukaryota; kingdom Viridiplantae; phylum Streptophyta; class Pinopsida; order Cupressales; family Cupressaceae; genus Sequoia; species Sequoia sempervirens. Next base: position 24,639 of record VDFB02107012.1, read on the forward strand.
ATACCTGTTTGCTTTAATTTGGTAAGTTGGCTAAAGTAGTTATCTATAAGATTGTCACCATAATGTGAGGTGAGTTCCTCTTGGAAAACAAACTATATGACAATGCATCTCTTCTTTTTATTCTCTTCATATAGCTGATGATACCAAATGAATTGGTTTGGTTTCAAGTTGGAGGATGTTATTAAAACATTTTGTTGACATGGAATGATGAAGATCAAAGAATTGCTCCATCTGGCAGAGGTAATTGGTTGGATCCTTGCCATTGGACTTTCGCATATCCATCTTTGGTGTGAATTGTATAGCCATAAATTATTTGGGTGATGATCCATCTTCAGATCTAAGTCGATTCCAAAAGCATCATGTCTCTTGGAAGACACATCTTCCCACATCTTATAATGTGGATCCACTTGCTTAGAGTTAGAGTCCATAGAACCCTCAAGAGAATCAAATCTCTTCATTAATGCCTAGATATCGTCACTCTGACTGAACCCTTTTATCTCCTCCCTAAATGATGAAATATCATCCTTAAGAGATTCCAAATCTATGGAATCCTTCTCCTCAACTATTACATCGTCTTTTTTATGGAGATTTCCAGGTGCAACAGGATTCCTTCTCTTGTCTCTTGTTGAAGTCTCCACCATGGCAATAAATAACACAAAACAAATCCAAATAATCTTAAAATTTTACTATAACTTACCAAGGTCTAGATCTCACTTGTTAAGAAAAATCTCCAAAAAAATCACCGGTTTTCAGCCTTGGAAGTGAATTTGATGGAAACCCTAATTTTTCAATAACTTCTTCAATTCTGAATTTCTGCCCCAAATGATTTCAGATCTGAACTGTAGCATCTTCAATATGTCTGTGATAATCCCTCTAGAAATCAATTTGTTTTCTTTTGTTGTTTTAGAGCCTAGGGAGTGAATTTGGTGGAAACTTTCATTTGGCAATAACTCCTTCAAATCTGCTCTAGATGACCTCAAATCTAGACTGTAGCAGCTTCAGTATGTCCTTGATCAACCCCCCAAAAATCAGAATTTTTTTTTTTGCCAAATTGAGAGAGATATGTGCTCCACATTTTAACCTCTTGAATAAAAAAATTCACCTTGTTTCTTGCCTTTTGGATGCCAAGATCATGCTTTGATACCATTTACAATGAAATAACCTGCACAAGAGAAGAATATAATAGGAAATATGCTGCAATTACTTGACAATACTCGAGAGTAATAAGCCATTTCAAGAGTGCAAACCTCTAAGAGTCTCCAAGAAGACCACAATTCGCAATACAACGATCATAAACTAATCTGTAACTCCTATATATACCATACCTGGCCTTGAATGCCATCTAGGCTGACTTAACTACCTATATAACACTATATTAATTATCATATAATTTTATTAAGAGTTAAGGTAGCCACAAACTGACTACAAATAATCCTATCCACACTATAGACTTAAGGGAATAGCACCCTACACTTTATAAGAATGGTGAAATCCTTGCTCTCAACAATAACTGATAAGCATTAAGTTGAATATATCACACATGGTCACTAGTCTAGCCAGGGCAATGCTTTGAAACAAATAGTCTTCATGCCACCCTCAAGCCAAGCAATAGTAAATAAGCATAATATGCAGCATAAATTTACCAAGTTTTTTTGTTATAATGCGGCAATATGTCTCTGAAATGGGAATAATCCTGGCTATCAAATGCCATTCCTTTAGTTCCATCTGTGTTCCGTTTTAATGAGTTTTTTGTGGAAATGGAATTATAATCTTTGATTTTGTGGGACCCACAAATTATGAGAAGGTAACATAAACATCTTTACTCTCAATTCAAATTGGTTATACTACTTAGCTAGCTTTGATCTTGTTGGCTCTGGACATTATAAGAATGGCAACATCTTTACTCCCAACTCAAACTGGTAACTGTTAACCTGAATATGCCACGCATGGTCACTAGTCTAACTTAGGGCAATGGGTTGAGGCAACTATTCTAAATTAAAGAAGCTTAAATATAATTAGTTCCATATATATGTCAAATATCTGCCTCTGGAAACCTCAAAGCTTTATTTTATCAGGTTGATTCAATAACTAGTGGCATCTAGTTTAAATGTTTCAAACATTAATGGCTTTTTCATGGAACGTTGAAACTATTACAAATTTCTCCATGTCATTTGCTGTTCCCTGAGATGGCCAATTAACTTCAAAATTCAGTTTGAGGGTTTTCTGAAATCAAATAGTAAGAGTTTCTTTGTCTCAATCAGATGGATCGTGCTAAACTGATTTTAAACAAGTAATATTTTACCTGGTAACCTTTATTATGTTTTCTCAGAATGGTTCAGAAATAAAAATATCTTCTAAACACAATTTGGCAGTAAAGATTGTGACCGGAAAACCATGTATTTGCCTTCAGTAATGTATAATTAGTTACTGAACATTGCCTCCCTACACACGGTGGTCTATATCGGCTAGACTACTTAAAGTGGAATGCTTAAGATATGTTTTATTTCAAGAATTGTTTCTGCATAAGGTGCTCAATTCTTGAAGAATATATCTGGATAGCAGAGACTTATTGTAATTATTATTTTAAGCAGTCCTTACTCCAACATGCTGTCAGTGTTTTCCACATTGTTGACACTGCACAATTGCTGGAAGCCTCATTGCAACCTTTACTGAAGTATGAATGTTGCTTTACAGAATCTACTCTACTGAAACTGCGAGACGGTTCTGGATTAGTTTTCAGTTCCAGTGGTGACATGTCAAAGCTGGCGGCAGCAAAAATGAAAGGTCAAGAAAGTACTACTGTAGATGCTTCTTTCCAAAATTGTGGGAGTGCATCAACTGTTACAGCCTCATGTACAAATAAATCAAACCTGATAGAAAGCTCATGTTCTTGTTCTACAGAAAGTCAAAGAAGTTCTTGTTCCACATGCAGGTGAGTAAGTCTGTTGAAAGAAATTGATGTCTAGTCAAGCTCAATTTGTTTGTTGCCTCTCTTTCTCTCTCCATGTTTTTGTGCTTTTTCTTACTTCGTAGATGCATATACATAAGGAAGAACTTGGAATTTGTTAGCTCCATGCTAGTTGAAGATGAACAACACGTTCTAGAGGTTCTGGTAAATATTGTTGACCAATAATATGCAAAAGTGACAGCATATAGACTGTGTTTTTACATTGAGACATTTTCTAATGAAACTATTATCTTTAAACTCGATTAAGAACAGCTTTTATGAATGTTAGCCACTTCTAAAAGTAGAACGCATGTGTAAAGCATGTAACAGAAGGTATAATGGTTGATTGAGTTTATGGTAAACCCAAAATGTGGCCGATCCATGAGTGTTGAATAGCATGACCTGGATATAAGATGATAAGATAGTTGATATAAGCTTAGAAAAGCAGACATAACAAAGTTGCAAAAAAACAGTAAATACTGAGATAGATGACTGGGAATGGTGAATAATGATTGTGGGTATTTGTGCCACTTCAGGGGGCAACCGTCAGAATTCTTAAGAGCAGTAGATCGCTTTGAAGGGGCATCTAACCAATTCTAATAAAGCCAAACAGAATGCACGATGAGAATGCCATGAAATGGGTCTCAATTTTCAAATAATTATCCTTACCTATATAAGACTAGGCTAGGGTAAAACCATAGCCTACTGGCACTGGTGCTAATCATATCTGATACTGGCGGTAGTTTAATTATATGTTGTGTTAGGGGAAGTGTGGTCAAGAAGCTGAGTTCCCTGCAGGGTGTGGAGAACACCTTGCTGTCGTGATGGTAGAGCCAATCATACACTGGAATTATGCAGTTAGAAGTCCTGGAACTATCCACCACAACAAGACAGTTACCTATCACCTTTGAATGAGATAGTTGTTTGATGATTCTTTGGGTCTTTAAGATGAATCATTCTGCTTTTCAAGTCATTTCTTCTCTTACAAGATTCTTTTCTTTCACATCATACATCTATGAATTCTAACAGAGCAGAGAGGGGTTTTGCTAGAGTTTGTTTTCCCCACATCATACAGTCAAGTGATTCCATAGTCATTTCCCACTAAGAAGAAATATCATCATACAACTTTCCATCATGGCCTTAGCTCATTCAGCCCACTCTCACTTGCAGGGAGCCTACACACATCTTCTGAGGCACAACTTAGTGTTGGTGTATAGCACAACTTAGTGTTGGAGTACAGGTAATCCGTGAACGTTCCTTGGCATCTACAAATTTTTACATTGCATACTGTCCTGAAGTTCCTCCAAGGCCACATAAACACACTCTTTGTGTGAAGAACTCTTCTCGTGTTTAAAGATTAATATAATAAACATAATCTGTATACTTATTATCTGCTTTCTGTAGTTTTGTACTCTGTTATGATATTTCTCTCTGTTCATTCACTGATTGATTGCATATTACATCTTTGTTAAGAAGCATTTACATTCATCAAAGATTAAATTTTTCCATCAGATCCAAAAGTTGAGAGTATCAAGACTACTGCTCTGTAAGGAGTGACTGACGTAAATGGCACTTGAACATGGGATCTGTAGTGACCAACATTCCCAATTCCCAAATTTCAGGCCACCCTTGCTGTTTCATAGTTATGGAGCTTGATTTGACTATGTGGTTTTTTCAAATCTCCTCTAAGCATTTCTGTGTTTTGTTGTACATACTACTTTCCATTTATTCAACTAGGATGCAGGTGTAAACTTTGCTCTGAGTTTGTTTAATTTCTTCTCCTTGTTTCTTTTATGCTCTCATCTGCCTCCGTGCATGTTCACAGGTTTCTACTACGTGGTGTTTTCTGACACACTGGTGGCATTTTCCTCTCAATGTTTTTTCTGGTTTTCATTTCCAAGCCAGGCACACAGGATGACAACAAGTGTCAGCACCATGCCATACCCCTTTTCCCTTCTCTTTTTTCTGTCTCCAAGCTGAGTGTGCAGAGATGTGACAAGTGTCACCATCCTGTATGTTCTCTGTTTTTCTTTTTGCTTGATGTCTTCAAGTCGAATGCATGGGATTGTGATATGTGTCAGTATTCTGTTTGTTTTGTTTTGCACTGCATTTTTCTGTCTCTCCTGTGCTAGATCAGTGGGATGATGACATTTGTCAAGATCCTGCTTTCTCTGAGTTCATTCTCATGTAATAGTGCTCAGCTGTGCAGTGGTTTGTTCATGGAGTGTGCATCATCAATCTTAGATCTATTTAGATCAACAGTCTTTATTTCAACTAGG
>VDFB02107013.1:0-35454 GCA_007258455.2 Sequoia sempervirens
AATGCAAAAATGAGCACACACAAGGTCAAATAACTAATTTTATAATATTAAAAATACATGTGGATACAAATAGTCCACATTGATTAACATCCCATTAAATTAATTCATATACAATTAATTTATCTTACTTAAAATCTCCTATAGATAACATTCATCACATTAATTTAAATACAATTCATGTGATACAATTATCTTACTTTGCAAATTTACAACACATTTATATGTGGTACAATTTCATCCTTATTTTAAATCCTTATATCTCCCCATGTAATACAATTTCATCCCTATATCTTACTTTCATGGGATGCTATCTATAGAACATTTCAAATACAATTAATTTTATCTTAATTAATTATATTTGAAATTAATTTGATGAGATCCAATTTGTATTCATTTTAAGCTCATCCTAAACATTTGAAAGAGATTGAACTTTAAATTTTATAGCTCTATGAAAGCGATATATGATGTTCTAGACAACTCTAAAACCCTTTCAAATTCATAAAAAAACACATCTACTCTATATAACGTCACATGTATTTAGACTATTGAGAAGGATCCTCAATTTTCAATAATCTTATTGTTAAAATAAAATTCCAGAGCATACAAACAAGCATATATTGCACACTTCCATTGCCGAAGTCATTGTGGAAATAGGAAAAAAACTTACAAAGCGATCTGTAAGATACCCTAGAAAGAGCCATGACGTCTCTGATAAAGGGGGCGTTGGCCAAAGCAACAAAATTCACAGTCGATTGGGTCACTATTCAATACTGCAATGTCGTTGGCAATCGTCTCAGGAAATACGGTAAATAAATATAAAATCCCTCTTCATATTTGTTTCTAGGGTAGTTAAGCTTCATGTAAATTCCTGAGCTTTGTTTGATGAATGGATTTGATGCTCGCAAGGTCTCCGCCACGACGATTTGTATGATCAGTCCTTTGCATTAAGCGTGCTATGGATCTCTCAATGAAGCATGAGTACCTGCCGAAAGAATTGCAGGTTCAATTCTTTCCTTTTTATTTGTTATAGTTTTATTTCTTAATTTTTAACTTAGGGTTTTGGATTGCCAATGCTTGTTTTATGAAACAAATTTTATGCCAAATTGCTCTCTCCGTTGGTTACCAGTCATGTCTAAAATTATAGCTTTTACCTTTTCTAAGCTCAATTGTGCAAGCCTACTGTAGGGTCATAGTTAGCTGGAGGTTCGTACCCATATCCGTGGTACTCATCTCCCGTATCAGAAATGCGTTCCCTTATACGAGGTCTTCTTCAGACGCCAAGGGACCTCAAAGGAAGTTTCTTTGATATGTCTCCTAGAAGAGGCTGTCAAAAATTGAGAAACTTACTATAGATTTTGAAAGATAAATCTTGTAAATTGCATTGCTTTTATTCTCAAAAGCAGAATTTTTGTTTATAAGAGGTTAACAAGATAAATAAATATAATAATAGACTTTTAATTTTCTATTTTTCGCACAAAAATTGTGATTGTTATTGTAGCAGAAAAATTTCTATCAAAGCCCAAAGATACTTGTAACTTGTAAGGTCAATAGTAAGAAAGGCTTAATATGTATACGTCATAGTTACGAACACCGGTCAGATTTGGCTCAAATTTGGTTCAGGCCAGATTTGTCTGGTTTGGTCTGGATTTTTCAAATGCTATAGAAAATTTGCCATTTTTTCTTTGAAAATTCTGGGTTTTTCATTGTTTAATGTTTAGCCACCTGGAATAACTGAAATTTTCATACCTGGTAAGTAAGGTCTAAGCGTGCATTGAAGTTTATCAACTGATTGAAAATAGAGTGATTTTGAGTACTCTTATCCTCTACCTTGTTTTTAAAATAATAGCATTTTCATCCTGGTCAATCAATATTTATTCCTTGATGATGATTATCAAATATCGATAGAAATCCTTGGTTTCCTTGACATCTTTTTCTGCACTTCAAAATGTAATTTTTTTTAGCATTTTATATTATTTGTTATTTTAATCTTTTATTTTTGTCACCCCTAATTATTCATATCCCATTTTTTTAAAAAGTGGTGTATCGGTACCCATCTCTAGTACTAGGCCAAGTCCTTGTCGCCTAGAAAGAATGAGTAAGATAATGTAATTTCAAATTTCCTCGAGCTAGGGCATAAATGGCATCTTGATTGATAGTGACATCACAAATATCTTTTATTTGATGGTAACCTAAGAAACGTCTTTTATCTTTAGCTTTTAGAATCTAAATTGCACAAGCATATTCTCAAGTGAGGTAATTTTCTTTAGGTCAATTTATTCTAGGGTTTTCATTTTTGGATTCCTTTATTCGTTTTTATAAATTATGCACCAAATTAGCATTTGGATCGGCCATCACTTGAAAAAAAGCTCTAGTGGTCTTTAATAAGCTAAGTTTTACCATTGTATGTGTAATAACCTAGTCTGAAACACATAGAAAATATACCTAGAAAGGATTTGAACAATAGGAATATATTGTGATTTTTTTTTTTTAAATATACTCATTCAATAGAAATAACGGTGAACCTTATGCTACTTATTGGGTGTTCACGACATGCTCATTTGGCTCTTTGAAGCTTCCAAACTTTGCAAATATGCTAGTTGAATGCTTGTAGATCTCAACACCCTGCTTTACCCTTTTGTTTCTCTACACCTGTAGTTGGAAGATAACTTGCTTGCAAGCCAATGAATAACCATCTGGAATTGCTATTTGAAGCCTTGCAAGCTCTTTCGTCTTTCAATTTGAAACATGCTACAACACCTTGATTGATAAGATTATAGATTGCTCCCCCATCATTGAGTATTGTCATCCTCCAATCTTCCCTTTAACTCGAAAGGAGTGATACATGGTGCTCTTGACAAAGATGCAATAGTCTTTATTTGCACTCGTTTAGTTGATTATAGGATTTTGATTGCTATACCTTGTAGCGAAAGGCCTTAAGTTACTCTACTTGCTAGCGAAAGGCCTTTAGTTACTTTACCTGCTAGCGAAAGGCCTTTAGTTACTATACCTGCTAGCGAAAGACCTTCAGTTAGTATACTTGCTAGTGAAGCCTCATCTTCTTCCACATTCTGTGTGTCTCCATGCTTGATTTGGGCTCTCCCTTGTCATCAAGGTACACCTCACTCAAATGGATCTGACCTTTTCCCAAGCACCTATGTGTTGGGTCCCACACACAATTCTTTATAGTTAAAGGCAAAGCATAACTATTTTCTTCACAATTCATTGCAGGTCATGTCTCTTGGCTGCTGGTTCCTAAAAGTGGATCTGGTCCCTTAATGACCTTTGGGTTGAGGAGTAGCCCCCAAATTTTGAGGAAATGATTTATATGGAGTTCTTTATTGCTGCTGAAATGGTGATTCAAAGCTCACCCTTTGAGGTAGACCCTTGGAAGGACTTGTTAGGTGTAGTGGTTTCCAATGTCAAGGTCCTTTTGATGGCTGCTTGTAATGGATCTGGTTCAAGGGCCTTAACTAAGTTTTTTAGGGGTTCTTTCAATCCTTCCACAAAAAGAAATGTAAGATGCTTCTCTAGTACATTAGGCACTATCATTGCTATCCTTTGGAAATCAATTGCATATGCATTCATTAAGCCTTGATGTTGTAATTGAACCAACTCACCAAAACTCCTTGTAGGTGGTGATGATGTTGTGCCCTTGAGTGACTAAACGATGATACCACCACTCATGTGCAACCCCTCTAGAAGAAGGATAGCAAATTTGATCACTTCCTCCTTGTACATTGGGCTCAATGAGAAGTAAGTGTTCAATTTTTGAATCCAAGTTCATACTAAGGCTTTGTTGGACCCATCAAATAATGGGATGGTCAGTTTTCCAACCTACTTTGCAAATATTTAAGGGGCCTATTTGGGGTGGATTTACTTCCATTCTTGATTTCAATTTTTGACTTTAGTGTAGAAAAATTCATTAAGGAAATATCTGATTGAAATTCTGCACTCTTTGCTTCATATTCCATGTGAAGAGCATCCAAATCCTTGATTGTCCATATCTTCATTCCACAATAAAGCTTCCTTTTGTAAGAATGTGACCCCTAGTAGCATAAGTCATAGGGTTCATCGAATCTTGACCATGAAGTTTGAAATTTGGTGGACTTAAAAGAAAACTAAAAAAATTGTTGTAGTTCACCCTAAAATTTGTATGGAGTAGGGCTTAGGTTTTTCTATTAAAATATAGTCTTTGGGTGTTTACAATTTACATTGCCTATGTTCAATTTGTTGGCCAATGTGGTGATTGCTAGATCTTGTAGATTCAGATGATTTGGGAGAGCTCAAGAGTCTATGTTTAGGTGGCTAAAAGTTCAAAATTTAGTGTTCTAGAATACCCTACTTTCGAATCTCATATTTGGTTGGACATGCTCGAATCACCAACGTGTTTGTGATTCATACACATCCCTCTTTGATGACTCCATTATCTAAGGTGCCTCCCATTCAATTAGTCAATTGATAACCCACCATCCCTTTTTGATCATTGAACACTTTGACAATTGACTCGTTGTTGTCGATGAAAGGTTTAGGTTTTATTTAATTTATTTTTTGTTTTTTAAATAAAATTTAATATCTTTATATTTTGTTTTTTAAACAATGTCGATCTATTTATTTTATTCAATATATTAAAATTAATATTTAAATTAAATTTTTAATTATAATATATTTATTTAATATATTTATGATTTTTATACTAATAATATTTAAATTGAAAATCTAAACATATTTATAGTATAATGTCTTTAAATTTATAACGTATTCAAATATAACATGATTTTTTTTTTTTTGATACGTAAGAGATACTGTATATTTATAATCAAAAGTTTTTGCAGCACGTTTGCTCAACAGGAAACCAAAATGCAGCCTATGGCTGCCATTAATTGACTCCAACAACCTTATAGCTCCATATCCATTTAAAAAAAAAATAACCACCAACTTTAACAAAAAACAACCAGGCTAAACCGACCAAACATACTAACTTTAACTAACATTAACCAGCCCCAACCTAAGGCAACCATCCCCGCACTAGAACCAACACCACCAAGATAGGACACACATTCATTACCAAACAATTAAGAGGACCCTGTCTCACCCAAGAATCTATTGGCCAATGCAAATGACTTGAAGTCCGACACCCATTTCTCTCCAAATGAGAGCCGCAGGTTGAGTTTCTGTTGAAGAAAATCTGCTTCCATCGTTGCTATTTGCTGGTGCTTGACTAGGGCCATGCCCTTTAGGTCCAGTAAGAATGGGTAGTATTTCACTACCTCCTCGGGCACATAGAACTTTGGAATGTCTCTTGGACTCGGGACCCCCATGTTTTTCGAGGCGACATATGAAACCTCCTCCAGCCCGACCAAGTAATCCATCGGGAAAAATCTTTTCACCAATGCCTCTGTGTTCTTTGCCATCCGAATGTCAAGCAACGCTGCTAGGAAACGCGAAGTGAGAGTCGTGTCCAACTTGACTGGCTCAGTGTTCTTTAGGAACCCTTTCCCCAATATCATTTTGATCGCAGCCAACATGAGGGGATCATACTTCTTCAACAAGCATCTTCCTTGTATTGGTCTTGAAGAGCACAAATACTATGATATCATCTTGAGATGAACCTGTCAAACTCTTACTTAACATTATCCACCACTTTTGGATCTGAGAAGATTCTTTGGAATGCCAACTTGTATCCATTAGCAATTTCACTATCTTTATATGGTGCAGCTCTCCCTAGCAAATGAAGTATCTCTATGCTATAGTATTTGGGGGATAATGCATATGCAAGGAGATGCAATAGTGTGTTCATCTCGTTCTAATAGTGATGAATGATTTTTTCCACACTTAGGAAAAATGTTACTTCGGGGTCATTCTCATTTTGTGCTATTATGACCTTTATTTTTTCTATCATGGAGTCAATGCCATCATCAATTTCCCCCAAACATGGCCAATCTGTATCAGTAAACCTAATCATACTCATGATAGGCTCAATGAAACTTAGGACATAGTCCACACAAGTCCACCAATTGTCATTTAGGATCAATGACTTTACCTTTTGGGCCCTCTCTGAATTTGATTGCTTCCAAATACTTCATTGGTGGCTAATGACCATGGCACTCAATGCCTCTTGCACCCTCACAAGTCATATCAAAACGATCTTGTGTGATGCGAATCGGGTCTCAACAACCTAATTTTGTGTAAAAAATAAGTTAATAACACATTAAAACATAATTACACGACATAAATTAAATTAAAAAATGAAATAAACTAAATTTACCTTCAACAATTCCAAATTTGAGGAAGTCTTGAAAATGCCTTGTGACATATGATGGTTTGTCACAAACATTTGGATCTCCTCATTCTCAATGTATATGGCTTTCGCCTTCTCTATTTGAGTGCCAATTGCATCACCAAGTTAAGGGAGTGTATGGTACATGGTGTCCAAAAGAGTGTGCATACCTTTCCTCAACCAAAGCACTTGATGCCCTGCAATTTTTCACATTGTCCGGAATGATTTGGACAACATTTTTAGGACCCACCACTTCTATGGTCTCAATGAGGATTCTAGAAATGAATTTTGCATCTTTGATTTGCCCCTCACAATCAACCGCTTAAAAAATCATTTTCCATTTGGGGGACATTGCAATAATATTTATTAAAAGTCAGTTTTTGCAATCGAAGAATCCTTAATTGGTTCGAGTGATGTCTCTACAATTTTTTCCCTCTTGCTTTTAAGGTGGTGCACACCTTTTCATATAAGAGACCTTTGAAACCAGAAAGTGCATTATTGATTACCATCACCGTTTCTTGCAAATATGGTGATTTCACCAAGTTGAAAGGAAGACCATTGGCATAAATGCAGCATGCGATTTTTTCCTTTGCAATGTCTCTTGTTTCATTTTGAAATGCCTTAACCAATGGGCCTCTTTTGATGGAAGAAGGAGAGGGATCTTCTTCTTGGATAGAGGGCGTTTTTAAGAAAGGATGTTGGGAGGCCATTACTGAATTTGTAGGTGCCTTCAATGATGTTTTCCTTGCTAAAAGGCAATTTTTAGTTTTGTTCTTTCATTCATAGTATCAACTTCTTGGTTTTTAATGAATTCCATAATTTTTTCTTTTGGCAACCCCTTCTTATTTTACCCTCCAAATATTCTAATTCCACACCCACTTATAGCACATAAGTGAGCTTTCACTTGACCATATGAGCTGTTAAATTGGATTCCACACTCATAACAATTCCAAATAAAAACCCCACCTCTTGGAAGTTGATCAAGCATTATAACATATTTCCATAGGAGATGCTTGTTCATGTTTAAATTGTTTGTTTGTCTCAGTGCCCACTGAACTTGAACTACTGGCCATTCCATATAAATTGTAATTTGCAGTTATAAGAAATTAACAAATTTTAAACTAAAAAAAAATGCAACCTTACAATGTGTATGAACTAATAGAAGATAAAAACGAACACCCAAAAACATTATAAAAAATCTTAAAACTAGTTTTTTTTTTAGAACTTGAAAAAATCTGTTAAGAAACAAAAAGAGTTAGTTAAAATACTTATCATAGATGAATAAATCTCCTTTGTGCAAGCTATATTCACTCCCTTGGCACTTTGTGATCATTCTCCTTTAAAAAACAGCTACCTTTCAAAATGCAAAAATGGCTTAGCAAGAATTATTAAAATAATGTTTATTATTTATTTATTAATGCTCAATATTGTAAAATACTATAAGATAGAGATAAGATCGTCTCCGATCTTATCTGGAGTTTCTTTTTAGAAACTTTCCAGTTTTGTAAATCTTGTAAAGCTATTTATTGAGCGTCTTGCTCATTGTTAATATATCAATTAATTTACCAATTACTTGCGTAATATGGTATCAGAGCCAGATTGCTCAACTGTGAATTTTTAATTCATATAAAAATCGTTTAAGATTTTTTCTTGAATTTTTTGAATTAAAAATTCTCAAAAATCTTTTTTTATATTGAAGATTTTTCTGTGAGTAAAAATTTCGAAATCTTTTTTCGGAATTTCTGTGGCTATTCAGAAGAAAATATTCGAGGGTTTTCTGATCTGTATGTTTTCGTGGCTCGTCATTTTTTTTCGCGGGTTATATCTGGGCGGATTTATTTTGCCAGAAGCCTACACCTGATCGCGCGATTTGAAGGTCGCGTTTTTTCTATTCGGGTCGTTTTCTGCGGCCGCGGCCTTCATCTTCTGTTTGATCACGATCTTCTGGAACGAGTTTTTGAAGACTCTGTGGTTGACGACGTGTTCTTGGTCTGAGGACGCGTTTCTTTTAAGCCGCGGATTTCTTCTTTGTCTAGCGCGATTTATACCTCTTCTTCGTGCTTTTCTTGCTCGATTTTCAGAACGTTTGAAGGTGTTTCTGCTCACAGTTGCGACGGCTAGGGTATTGCCTTATTTTCCGTGTGATTTCGTGGAGTTTTTAGTTATTTTCTGAAATTTTTCTGCTCTTCAATGGCGGCCAAGGTTTTTAGAACATTCGTCTAGGGTTTTGACCCGTTTTTCGAAGGCAAATTTTTTTTTTTATCACAGATTCTTGGTGGGTTTTTCGAGAGCTCAACTGGGTTGGTCTTCGAATTTTCTGGGTGCATCGTTTTCCGTGCCTCGAATTTTTTGGGTGCATCGTTTTCCGTGCCTCGAATTTTGTGCCATCCGTACACTGTACTTTTTGCAGTCTATACCTGAATCTGCCTCCGTTTTCTGCATTGGAATTCGTGCCTTGAGTTTCGTGCATCAGCCTCTTCTTTGTACCTCGTTTTTCGTGCCTCGAAAAGCGTGAAGATGGCCAGTTTAAGCAATTTAATGCTGGAAGGCAGTCAGAGATTTAATGGCAAAAATTACAACACCTGGAAGCATCGGATGTTAACAATTTTTGAATACCGCTGCCTTGATCAGATGATCCTCGGCAACGCTACTCATCCTGAAGCGGCGGGTAAGGATCAGGATAAGTTTGATGAGCAGAATCGTGAAGCCGTCATGCTTATTAAGCTTTCGGTTACTGATGATCAGCTCCCTCAGATTCCACTGCGAAAATCAGCTAAGGAGATCTGGGATCACTTGAAGGGTTTGCATGGAAACTTCAGGCAAAGCGTCTCGTTTTTCTTGAAGAATATTTCTATCATGATGGATGAGAAGACAACTCTGCAAGCACACTTGAATAAAATCCAGGAGATCAGAGATCAGTTGGAGGCAATTGGTCGGAAAATGGAGGAGGAAGACATGGTCGTGATCACCCTGAAGAGTCTATCGAAGTCCTATGAACATTTCATAGAGACCCTCAACATTACGTCTGCTAATGTTGATCTCAAGTTTCCGAATTTGTGCACTATCCTGTTGCAGCAGGATCGCTGGAGACAACAGTTCGGCAGCAGTGAATCATCATCCTCCACGGAGCAGGCCTTTGCAGCAAAGCCGATCTAAGCATCATGGGAAGGTAGGCCTTCCAGCCGAGCTCAAATTCGGTGCTCCACCCGGTAGAAGAAGAAAAATGTTGGTCTTAACTCTTGTCATAAATTTGGCCACATCAAGAAAGATTGTCGTGCTCGTTTGGCTTCTAAGCAAAAGAAGCAGGGAGGGTTTCAGCAGAAAGTGAATGTCGCTGAGCACTCTGAGCAGAAGGAATCTGCCTTTTATGCACTCATGGCAAAGAGGCCAGCGGAACCATGTCAAATCCCCTCTGCTTGGTACACGCATAGATTACGGTGCCTCGTCATTTCTCCACATGGCGTGATTGGTTCCTTGATGAACTTTTTCCCCTTACCTTGACTTCGGTGATCTTTGGAGAAGTGGGAATACGGTTAACCGCGAGCCTTTGTTTAGGTTCAATCTGGCGGGAGGGATCTCATATTCCTCAACGTGTATTATGTACCTGATATTGAGCTCAATCTTCTTTCAGTCAGTCAGATTATGCGGCATTCTCCCCAGATGGATGTGGTGTTCAGCTTGCACAGATGTTCAATTGTTGATCGAGAGTCTCGCACAACGGTGGCCATTGGGATAGAGGATCATGGCCTTTACAGGCTTGTGGACACTGGTGATTCTCCGGAGTTAGCCTTGGCAGCTAGAAATTCAGCTGTCACCAGTCTTTGGCACCAGTGCGGGCATGAGCGTGCGCTATCTCTCTCGGCTTACTCGGGGAGGGACTTGTAGATAAGCTTACGACATTTAGACTTCGGCTCCGGGCGTTTGTGGTGCTTGTCGGGAATGGAAGCTTTAACATCGCTGCAGATTCAGGATGGCGACTCTTGGCGCGCTTCTAAGGTACTTCAATTAGTTCATGCTGATATTTGTGGCCCTATGTCTACTTCTTTTGTAACTGGTTGCAAGTACTTTCTTCTCTTTGTTGATGATTATAGTAGGAAAATGTGGGTGTACTTTATTAAGCAGAAATCAGAGGTTTTTAATGTATTTCAAAAGTTTAAGGCCTTGGTTGAAAAAGAGTCCAGTTCTTGTATTATAACTCTTAGGTCAGATAATGGGGGGGAATTTTGTTCTAGTGCATTCTCCAACTTCTGTGATACTCATGGGATAAAACGTCAGTTAACCACACCCTACACTCCTCGGCAAAACGGTGTTGTAGAGCGACGCAATCGTACGATTGTTGAGATGGCTCGCTCCATGTTGCAACAGTGTTCCTACCAAGTTTTAGGCGAAGCGGTCAATACATCCCGGTCTATCTCACCCAATAGGTCACCCACTCATCTTGTTAAAGGAAGACTCTGAGGAAGTTTGAAGTGCGATGAACCTAGGTCAGTCATTTGAGAAAGTTTTGAAACCCTTGTATGTTTTACGGATTCCGGAGGCCAAAGCACTAAAATTTGGACTCCAAAACTGACTCATGTTCACAGGGTACAGTGACAATCACAAGGCATATAGGCTGATTGATATAGACACTGATCGTCTTATCTTCAGTCGAGATGTTGTCTTTGATGAGGAACGAGGTCCATTTTACTCTTCCTCACCTGTTCAGCATTCAGAGGATCAGCCTCTACAGGGTCCTGATATGAGTGTCCGACTTCCATTAGGTCCACCTGATGGGAGGGATGACGAAGACCTAGTCTTTGATGATGCTCAACCTGAGTTTCCTCCGGATGATAATGAACATCCCCCTGTTGAACCTGTTCCAGATCCACAACCAGATCCAGCTCCTCCTGTTGCATCTGATGTTGGCACATCTACTCTCCGACCGAAATGGTGGGCTAAGACTATCAGTGATCTTCGTGCTGATGAGCTCATTGAGGGTAGATCATCCAGAAACAAGAGCAAACAGTAGTCTACAGTGAATTTTGCTCTCATGGCCAACATTCACAGTGTTTATGAGCCTCGGACATATTCAGAGGCAAAAGGGATACCTGAGTGGGAAAAGGCAATGGAATCAGAATACCAGAGTCTTCAAAAGAATCACACTTGGGTCCTTTCTAATCTTCCTCCAGGGAAGAAGCCCATTAGCTGCAAATGGGTGTACAAGGTGAAGTACAAAGCTGACGGAACCCTTGATAAGTACAAAGCTCGTCTAGTTGCACGAGGGTTCTCACAGAAAGAAGGCATTGACTATGAGGAGACCTTTGCTCCTACAGCCAAAATGAGTACCATACGGCTCGTCCTTGCCTTAGCAGCTCAATTTGGTTGGAAGGTCCATCAGATGGATGTGAAGAGTGCTTTCCTCAATGGTGAGTTGAAGGAGGAAGTATACATGACGCAGCCTCCAGGTTTCAAAGTTGCTGGTCAAGAACAGAAGGTGTGCAGATTGGTCAAAGCACTCTATGGCTTGAAACAGGCTCCTCGGGCTTGGTACATTAAGATTGACACGTACCTCACAGATCATGGCTTTCAGAGGAGTCCATCTGACTCGAACCTGTATGTCAAGAATACTGGTAATGAGATTCTGCTTGTTGTTGTCTATGTGGATGACTTGATCATTACTGGCAGTTCGGCACATTTGATCATTGAGATCAAACAGGACTTGTGCAAAACTTTTGACATGACAGACTTGGGCCTCCTGCATTATTGTTTAGGTGTTGAGGTTTGGCAGACAGAGAGCAGCATTTTCATCTCCCAGTCCAAGTATGCTCGAAGTCTTCTGGATAAGTTCCGAATGCAGGATTGCAAACCTGCCTCTACACCCATGGAAAAAGGGCTTAAATTGTTAGCTAAGTCCGATTCACCTGTGGTAGATGAAACATTGTTCAGGCAACTAGTAGGCAGCCTCATCTATCTTGCTGCTACTAGACCTGATTTGAGTTTTGCAGTGAGCTACATATCACGCTTCATGACAGCCCCCAAGGCTGATCATTGGGTAGCAGCGAAGCGTGTGCTGCGTTATGTGAAGGGCACTCCTGATTTTGGACTCTTGTACACTTGGAGTCACGATCCTAAACTTAGTGGGTTCACAGATTCAGATTGGGCAGGTTCGGTTGATGACAGGAAATCAACTTCTGGGTATGTGTTCAGTTTGGGATCCGGTGGAGTCACCTGGACTAGTAAGAAGCAATAGGCGGTGGCTCTCTCCTCGACAGAAGCAGAGTATCGAGGAGCAGTAAAAGCAACATGTGAGGCAGTTTGGCTTCGCTGGATGCTTGCCGGATATGCAAATGCTCTCCAGCGAGTCCGACTCCCGCGATTACGTGATAATCGAGGGGAGTTCTCAAACTTACCAAGAATCCGGTCTTCCATGGCGAACCAAGCGTAATGGAAACTCGCGTCATTTCATTGAAGCTGGTTGAAGCGGATCGATTCGATTCTTGTATGTTGATGAGAGGATGAGCGGCGGAACATTCTCACCAAGTAAGCTCAATACAGATAAGTTTGTAAAATTCAGGGGGCATCTTGGTGTAGTTGATAGATTGAGCATTAAGGGAGGGTATTAAAATAATGTTTATTATTTATTTATTAATGCTCAATATTGTAAAATACTGTAAGATAGAGATAAGATCGTCTCCGATCTTATCTGGAGTTTCTTTTTAGAAACTTTCCAGTTTTGTAAATCTTGTAAAGCTATTTATTGAGCGTCTTGCTCATTGTTAATATATCAATTAATTTACCAATTACTTGCGTAATAAGAATGAGTTTGTCAAAATGCAAAAATGGCTTAGCAAGAATGAGTTTGTGTGAAATGGACTTGTGTTTGTAAAATAAGGGGTGTGCATTGGGTTTAGGTTACTTTTAGGTTTTTTTTTTTCCTTAAAATTTATGTTTTTTTCATTTTGTTAAGAAATCACTTTTTAAGTTTGTTTTGGTAGTCTTTTCTGTCAGCATGCCTGTGGGAGCATCCCAGCTGCCTAGGGTTTCTTGTGCATATGCCATAAGCGTACCCACAAGAATTGGGGTTGTTGGGATGCTCCCGGGGTGCTCCCAGCCTTGCTCCCACATTGAGATCATTTAGGAATGGGTCTGAGACCCATATTAGAAGAACCCGACAACTTAGCTCTCCAACATACACAATCCTGAATCAACGAAAGTCAATTCCACATTTGGTGGTATCTAACTTACAAATAACTCTAAAATTTCTGGGAGTTAAGTAACCAAACAATACCTCATTTGCTGATGAAGACTACAGGTGCATACAGTTATGGGATTAATACAAATGCAGCAACCCTTATTACTAAATTGCAACTACTTAACTGGTCAACTAAGCCACCTTCAATACGAGGACTCATTCGCCACCTTCTAATTGAAAGACCAACTCCTCCTAACTGCGACTTGACAAAACTCAGTCCTATCTAACTGCCAACCGATTCAGATTTGCAGATCAAAAAGGGAACATTACAATATGGTAAAGAAAGATAATTTCATAGATCCCTGTCCCAATGATAGAACCTGGTTGGCCTAATGGTGAGGAACTTGTGCTTTAAAAAGAGAGGTCACAAGTTCAAATCCTGCAGGGGTAAGGGTACATACTCTTTGTTTAAGCAGCCTAAGAGGTGCCTCCTGCATAATAGGAGTATGAAATGCTATAAGCCACCTGTAAACCTAAATAAATTCACTGGCATTGCATTCATTCCATATAGAATATGGGGCATACCTTTTTTATTTGCTCCTTTACCCTGATTTGAAATGGCATGTCTCTATCCTCACATCTCCAGTTGATTAGTGATTTTCTTTAGGTCACCGTCTAGTGAGCATGATGCATGGACGTATGAGTCTTCCTTGTTGGAACATTCATTTCAAAATTTTATCTTTATGGGTTAAGAGTCCAGGAAATTTTGGGTGAGGTTATGGGTAGTCATTAACATGGTGTGTGGTAAGCTTAGACTGCAATCTTAAGATTATTAAACTTTTGCCATGCTTGTATGAATTTGCATTGTAATTTACCACAACCTTGCCGCTTGTTCACTGAAGTTATGGTTCCTTTATTGCAGTGAGTCGATTTGAACTTGGGTCACAGTATTATGGGTACTTCCCATTACCAGCAGGGAATAACCCCTTGAATGTTTTTGAAAAAACTGTATATTCTATAACTTTTGTATTTGTGTTGTTATTGCCTTTTTTGAAAACCATGCAACGGTGTTGAAAAGCCCATTATTGGGTGTTGAAAAATTGTTCTGTTTATCCTAATCTGCTAATAGATTGTAGTCTCTTTCTTTTCTGTAATTATTTTGCTGAATGGGATTGTTTCATTCTTTTGCTTCTACAGGCAGTGCAAACTCCCTTCAGAGGTTACCTTTATGACATGCTGGAGTTGGTAAGTTTTCTGTAATTTGTGAGACCAATCTTTCTTAAATTTAGTGTCAATCATTACTCTTTATTGTTATTTTGACAAGAACTTGGTCCCATCTTAGTTTGTATTCTCCAAGTCCATGTAAACAGGATATGATTGCATCTATAGTTTGTCACTGTTCTGGTTATGATTAGCTGCAGATGGCTTATATATCTTTCAGGCACATGTCCTTTGCATTTCAAAACAATCAATTTTAGGCAAATTATACCTAACTATCTATATAATTGACCTTACAGGCATTTTTCTGTTGTAATATTATTTAGACAAATAGAAGTTTAAGAAGCTACAGTTCAAGAGGAAAATTATGCTTTACTCTTGCATCCGGCCGGTTCCTGTGGGGCTTGCCTAATCATCCTGACACTTAGTTTAGAAGGAAAGCAAAATTCTGCAGGTTTTGAGCCAGGGGGGTGATCACACCAATCTCTTCTGCCTTAGCACAAGACCATGGTCCACTGGATTTTTACTGTCTAAATGAAAAAGTACAGTCATAGCAATTGTAAGTAATGATCAATGCTTGTTTAATTTGATTTCCCTATCCCTCATCAATTTTTCTGTCCTAGCTTGGTCAAACCAACCGAAGTACATTTGCCTGATAGACTTTGTAGGAGGGTTTTGAACTTAACAATGCTCACAGGATGTTTGGTCTTGCCACAGTAGATACATGGATGAATATCAAAACATGAACCAAAGATATATCTTTGTCAGCCATAATATGAACCTGTGGGAACATTAGAAGCTTTAAAAAGGACTTAGAAGATGGAACAAGTAATAACAATGAAGGATTTACTCCATAATATCTACTGCACAGTCTGAAATAACTTGCAAGGATGAAAAATGAGTGGCATAAATGTGAAATAATAGTTGAAGACAAAGGGTCAACTTCATTATACTGCTGGTTTAGTACAGTCAGAGATATGACTTTTGACAAAATTAGCATACACCAGACTAACATGTTGCTTATATTCCGTCAAAGTTTCCCACAATTTTAGCACAAATATCTACTGCACAATCTGAAATAACATGCAAGTATGAAAAGCAAGTGGCATAAATGTGAAATAATAGACGAGGATGAAGGGCTAACTTCAATACATTGAGTCAGACAATTTTCGATGGATAAAACTTAAAAAGTGACTCCTGGTTTAATACAGTCAGAGATACGACTTTTGACAAAATTAGTATGCCCCAGGCTAACATGTTCGCTATATTCAGTCAAAACTTTCCCACAATTTTAACAGAAGCTTGCACTTAACATGAAGATATTATAAATTGTCCATGAGTTCTGCTATGGTGATGGTTAACTTCGGGATAGAAAACTGAAAGAATTATGGCCTCATCTACCTCTACAGAGGATTGAATATCAGTAGAGGAAAGTAGTTGGATAATATATGTGTGTTCCCATGAGTTCTGTTGAATATCCAGTTACACTTCAAGCAAATATTGTTGACAAAATTACATGAATTTGGTTTGAAATTGCCTCCAATATTCTACAGCTTTGTCAAGTCAATTACTTGTTTTCACTTTGATGTGTAAAGATAACATACCATTAGAGTATGTTGTCGACCCTGTGATTTGATGTAGCAGAACAAAAGAGAGGAGAACAAAGAAACTGACACAATCCACAATGCTACTTATTTAAGTACCATACTTGGATGCAGGGAATATCAGAATTTCAAGTTTCCAAATTTTGATGATAGAGCCCTTAGATTTTAAAAGTTTTACAAAATGATTACTTATCCTTCTTGAAATTTGAAAGAGTTTCTAGATACAGAAAAATGATAAATCCCCTTGAAAAGGCACCAATACTTAATATTAGTGCTTTGCCCTATTGGACCTGAGGGAAATATATGCACCCACAAACTCAATACTTAAAAAGAACATATGGGCTGTTACAGCAGTTTCACTTCATTTCTTACATCTGCATCTTTTGCAATGTATTCTTTCTCAAGCAGAGTTCACTTAGTCACAGTGCGGGTTTCTGATTATCATTGTGCTGTATCAAGGAATATATGCAGCAGCAGGCAAATTAGGGCAGTTGTCTCTAATACCACTTATTGGTTTTAAATGCATACAATAAAGAAAGATGAAGTGTAGCAATGCAACAAGTGTTCCCTTATTCTGTTGATGTTAGAACATTTATTATACAGTAATGTTACAACTTTCTCAAACTCTTGGGAGAAATCAACAGGTTGTTGCCTTCCAAAAGAGAGTTAATCAAATAAGAGTTTGGGATAATAATATCCCTAACATAAGGTGTGTGCAGTCTTTGGAGTTCTTAGACATTTTATAGGTAGGAAGCTTATAACAAAACTTTTACTTGTCTGGGAGGTGGCAAGACATATAGCAGTTCTTAGTATCTTACTTTTTTGCTTTTATAAAATATAAAATGCATTATATCATATAAAGTTTGGGTATTTTGAGCATCCAAAGATCAAAATATCTGTTGGGTTTGTTGTGTTGGTTGATTTAGCTACCGATTTAATTTTTCTGCTTTGGCCATTATCAAAGGATCTTTCTGTTGAGAATTCGGATGGATGATTAGGAAGTAGGATTGTCTATTTGTGTCAGAGAACAAATGATTCATTGATTAGCAATTTGAACTATATACGGTAAATATTTTTGTGTTTTGCAAATTTGTTGTTATTGCAAACTATGGTATGCTCTGAAGCATTGCCTCTTTGATGTCAAATATCAACCTCAGCTTGATAATTACAAACCTTGCACCTTCTTGAACTCCTGAAAAACAAAAACTTCTTTTTCAGTTGACAAATGGGGTCCCAAAAGATACTTTGGGGAACTGCAATAAGAGAACATGCTTTGCATGGCCTGGAAAAATGCATTATCCATTTTTTTATTCTGCAGACAACTATTTGCTTATTTTTGAATGAGAGCTTGTCTTTCTGACAAACACAACACATGCTCTTATTAAAAGTAAAACCATAAATAAAATCATAAAATTGCTGAGGCGTTTCTTTTCTTCCACTGAGATTTTTTTAACTGCATGTATTCTATGGTCGGTTCATTTTTTCTAAGGTTGCCTATTCAGGTGTTGATGACTGACAATATGTTCTACTGACTTGTCTTTGCCTTCTTGTTTTAATGTGTGGCCGAACTTGGACTATTCTGTCCTCTCTTTTTTCCAACGGTGTTGACACATGATTTCATCATTGCTTGCCATTTTGTCTTTGTTTTGAATCTTTGATGGTATTGGTATGATATGTTTTTTAAAATTTTAATGTGTTCTGAGGCTTTCTTGTTGATTAAAATTTAGTTGTCAAGTTCTAATATTCATTTTCTTTACTGTATGTACTATATAATATTTATCATTACTGAAAGTTTATAATTTAGAAAATTCCAGTTACTAAAGATCTAATTTTGAAATGTTAGTATAGTAATAAAATATGCAATTGTCATGTATTTGTTGAAAATTAGCTTTCTGTTTGCAGGTTAAAGCAGAGAGGAAAGAACGTGAAGCCCTGGGTGCTACTCCACTATATGAACGCACCATACCATGATTTAGTTTTTAGTTAGTTATATTTTATTGGTGTGCCTGACTTGGCCACCCAATGTTAAAAAGTCTTTTTTGACATTCAATAAATTGTTGTGTGGTAATCCTATATTGTAGACAGAGTTTTGAGTCTTTGGAGTGAAGTCATAGTTGTTCCTAACTTCCTGCTGCCCTGTGCCTAGCATTATTATCTGTATCCAAGGCTTAAATCTGTAGAAAGATGTTCATAAATGCAAAGTTTATTGCTACATTTCCTTTTTTGAAACTAGAAAACTGGAATAAGTCAATTATCTCAAGGACATTTGGATTTGGTTTAGCTGAAAATATTATTTAATCAAAAGTAACTCGGTAAAGAAATGCTTTTAAATTTATAATGAATTTTGCATTCTCCTCTCAAACATATACTTCAGTTGACTTACGTTTATCTATTTTGATTAGTCAGTGCTTTTGAAGGAAGCTTTGAACCCAATTTACAAATAGCCATTTTAACATTCCTGAAGGGAATCCAACTCGTGTCATTCCTTTAGGAGTGCAAACTCCTTTTACCAATATGTCCCATATGGGGGGCTTTCTTTACATAATGTCCACATACAGGGGCCTGTTTTAGTGGACTTTATGTACCGAGGAAATTATTTTTGTTTCAAATATTTTTTGTAATACATTTGTTCAGTTTGTATGAAATTTGTTTGTATGGTTTTGGTGTATTCTATTTATAGGTGTTAAGAGTTTCATCTTATTGGCTTTCTTCTTGGAAGCTATTATACAGCACTGAATGAGATTGTATATAAATTTCTTTATTTGATTTAGTTGCCTGGATGCTAGGATTTATGTGTATCTGGGATACACATTCATTTAGGCTTTCAAAGAGTTAATTTACCAGATCAGAAAAGGAATAAATTGCTACAGTACTCATCTTCAAAATTAGTCTCCTGCAGAATGGATTTAGAGTAGACCTTAACATGTGAAGGGGTAGATATTCTGGCAGAAACTAAAGATCAAAGGAGAGCCTGGAGAGTATATATCTGGCTTCTTAAAGCATTGTCTTTACAAATGGAGTAAAACTTGTGTTTGAAGGAGTGGAGTAAAGCTGTATTTATAGCACCACACACAATATATAGTTCAAAAATCATTCAGTTCGAGGGTCACAGCTGTCAAAATGTAGCAATAAAAACTGTATACTGATATAACAGGACTGCTAAAAAATTGGCTGTTAAAAACCAAGTTCAAAGTTGCAATAGTCCTAAAGCATCTACACCTGCCATGAAAAATATATGATCAGGTGGCTTCAATCAAAAAAGGGCACGAGATCTTAGGCTGCCCTGTGCATAGCATCAACAGACTAGATATTTAGGCCAGGCCAATCTTTTTTCTTTCAAAACTAGCAAAATTAGAATTTTTATTTTGGTATTTATTATCAACAAATGTTTGGCACAAAAGATAGACTATTTGTTTTTCTTCAAACAAATATAAAGGGTTGTTGAAACTTTTAACAAACCTTGCTTAAACTGCATCAAACAAAAAAGACTTGTATTCCAGGATATTAAGCATTCGACTTCTCAGGGTTCCCAGCACAATCTGTATGCCTTTTTCTCCCTTGTTTGTCAATGTTCTTTGGAAAATTGCCTAACTCAAGTAGGCTGCCAGATTCTTGAAATGAACAACAGTGTCAAAAGGAATTGCGTCACCCTTGTGCTCACTCTTGGTTGACATGTGCTTTCTTCCTCCTGACTTGCTTGTGTGCACTCTATCATGCGACCCCTCTTCATTTTTAGCTTACTCAACCTACTCACACCTCTAGTGTGTTCTCTTGGTCTGCTCATGGTTTCTCTTTCCATTCAACCTCTTTGCAACTTGCAGCCTCTCTTACAACTTGGCTCCCATCTCTTTTCTTGGTCTTTCTCTCCTAGCCTTGTGCTCTCTGTGTTCCCACTTCTCACCAACATACTTCTTTAAGATGAGCTCGTTTAGCACCACTATCTCTTGATTGTCACACTTAGCCTCTACACCTTTCTTGTGTTCAGCCTGTAACTTGTCAATCCCAATCTTGGCTTTGTAGCTTCTATGCAATTCTCTGTGCGTCACACATCTGCATGTGGTCTGCACCTTCCTTCTTTGTACATCCTCACATTGACTTGTACCTTCTTGAATCAGAACTACCTAATGCCCTTACTATTACATGACCCTTCTCTATTTCAACTTCCTCAGCCTACACTCATCCAATGCGTCCTCTATCTAGGTTCTCTTGGCATACCTTGTCTTTTTTGGCATTCTTTGACTTCTTGTTGGGCATTTTAGTCTTTGCCATTACCTCTATCTTGTTCTTTGATGTATGTGGCCCCTTGGTTTTCTGTTTTGACTCGGCTCAGACTTCCTCCTTTGTGTGCCTAGGGCAATGGCCCCAAAACTCTTATCTCTTCATCCTTTTGAAAACTTCTTCACTTGTCCAAAATTTGTGTGCTTCAAATCCACCTACGTTCCTTGATGGCCAAAAACTTGTCATTAATGCTAGATGCACCTCTTTCAATTTAGAAACCCCCTTCAATCTCTTGGTCAAGTTCACGTAATGTAGTTGGATATTCATTAATGTGGTTAGGGGTAGTTGAATGACCCAGTTCAACCTATTTAGTGCCATCACAAACTTGAAATTGTCCCTACTAGCAATACAATTGACTATACCATCCATACATGACCACCCACATTTTGGTGCCAAATTTAGCCTCATAAATATTCTACCAATATTTTTCCTTTTGTGGCCTCTTTAGGCTCTTCCCCCATTCCTTTCACCTTCCTACAACCTCTCAATTCTCTTGTACCCTAGTAATTGCTCAAATTCAACTAATGCAATTGTACATACTTTAATGTTGTTAGGGGGAGTTAAACAACACAATTCAACCCATTTAGTGCCAATGACCTTCAAATTGATCCTCTAGTGATAAATGCGCTCCCTTGTCAAATTGTGGCCTTACAATTAACCATGCCATCCATATATTGCCCTAATCGTTAATGCCAACAACCATCATATGTGGCCTTTCACATTCTATTACCAAAATTGAACTAAAAAACATATAATTATTGTTATTTCTTTTGCAGCCTCCCTTGTACTATTGCGGCCTCCTTAGGCTCTTTTGCCATTCCGTCCACCTCACAATCACTTTGGTCCTTCTATACCCTCCCTCATCTCATAATGTAGTCAAGGTTATAGGGTCCAACTAGGGATTATACAAGGTTTGCCATGCTTCACACATAATTACAATTTTGTACAAGATTTCTTCTTATAACATAATTGTTTGAAGAAGGTACTTCTTGTATAACACAAGTTGGCTCAAGTATTTTTTTCCATGTGTCAATTTCATCAAAACCATCATTTTCTTTAAATGGTCATCATAATGCTTGAATTTAGAAATGATGTTTCTGATTAAGATGTTGAGATGATGAATTGCACAGCCCCTGAAGCTCCGGAATCTTCAATGCAGGGCTTTAGCCATGAAAGATAATCAACCACAAAAGAAGTGTTGCAACAATGGAATGCTTGATTAAAGATTTTATTTATATGATATGATATCGATATGATATCGATATGATATCTGATTGATATCTGATATCTTGATATATTGATATATGATATATTACAAGTGTACAAGATGCCTTGAATATATAGGCATGAGCAAAACCCTAATATGCATGATATGTTGCCATGTGTCAAGATCAAACAACATGTGACAACATGTGAACCCTAATGGTGAAGAACATTAAATGAGGAGATAAGTTCTAGAAGGACAACTCATCTTCTAGAAGGAATCTTATCCCACCAAACTAGGAAGGGAATATTATCCCACTTATTAAATGATTTATCTAATAATGCAACTTAGGACTTAATGATTAAATGCAAGACCTAAGTTAACTTATGTTAGTGTAATAATTAATTAATTACACCAACACCCCCCCCATAAGTGCAACTTAGGGAGGAAAATGCAATGATTATGCAAGATGATGATGATGATGATGGGTCCCGGCTACGAGGCCATGTTAGGTACCCATGTACATAAAGATGCAGAAAATCTCCCACAAACGGAGAAAAGGGGAAAACCCAATGGGAACAAAACCCCTCTCCAAAAAGGAGATGAAAAAGCAAAAATGTGAGATAGGATGGGAAGGATGGAGGACTCCCAAATACCCCCCAAGTACACCATCTGTCACATGGATACAATGCAATCAAAAGCCCCCCCATAGGGAGGAAAGAGAGAGACAAAATAGCCCCCCCAGAAGATGAGAGCCCCTGCAAGAAAGGTAAGTGTCTGAAGACAAAACAAGATTCAATGTCGACAAACAACTTGTCTCCCTTTTGGAAGAAACAAAACCAATTGCAAGTGGAGAGATGCTTCCCATTCCGGATAGGAATTGAAGGAAGGAAGGATGAAGATGGATGTCGATGATGTCCCTGAATGCTACTCAAATGTCTCCTTGCCTGATGATGAAAATGCCATAGTCCCAAACAATGAAGAGGGTGACAAACCAGGATGATGCAGAAACTGATGTTGAACAATATCCAAAGACAAAGATAGAATGGATATGATGGATGTGATGGAGACTTGATAGCCTCCCCTGAATGAAGTGTCCTCAAAACCACTAAAAGAAGTCTGAAGCAACGAAGGTGTCCAAACCACAAATCTCCTGCTAGGAAGAAGCAAATCCAATGGTGGATGCTGAAGAAACCTCAAGTCCAGAATGGAATGACAGGGAAGAAGTCTCGAATATGAAATCTCTGAAGAGAAACTCAATGCCTCCAATGTAGTCTCTGAATTCCCAATCAAGGTTGAAACAAAGGAATGAGGAGACTCAAAACAACTCTCCAAAGTGTGATCTGAATAGAGGAGTGATATCCCCTCAAGAATGTCCTCCAAACTTGTAGAAGTGGCCAAGGCAGTGATACAATGTTGAGATGATGAATTGCATAGCGCCTGAAGCTCCGGAATCTTCAATGCAGGACTTTAGCCATGAAAGATAATCAACCACAAAAGAAGTGTTGCAACAATGGAATGCTTGATTAAAGATTCTATTAATATGATATGATATCGATATGATATCTGATTGATATATGATATCTTGATATATTGATATATGATATATTACAAATGTACAAGATGCCTTGAATATATAGGCATGAGCAAAACCCTAATATGCATGAGATGTTGCCATGTGTCAAGATCAAACAACTTGTGACAATATGTGAACACTAATGGTGAAGAACATTAAATGAGGAGATAAGTTCTAGAAGGACAACTCATCTTCTAGAAGGAATCTTATCCCACCAAACTAGGAAGGGAATATTATCCCACTTATTAAATGATTTATCTAATAATGCAACCTAGGACTTAATGATTAAATGCAAGACTTAAGTTAACTTATGTTAGTGTAATAATTAATTAATTACACCAACATAAGATAAGTGGGAAACAAGGGTCTCAAACCCTTTACAAGACAGAAAAAAGCTTGGATGAAAGAGTCCTAAACAGGCTAGAAATTGTAGAGAAGCAATACAATAGAGAAAGAGAAACAGCTGCTGCTAAGCTGACTTGTCAAACCCTTTACAAGACAGAAAAAAGCTTGGATGAAACAATCCTAAACAGGCTAGAAATTGTAGAGAAGCAATACAATAGAGAAAGAGAAACAGCTACTACTAAGCTGACTTGCAAAACTACTTAACAAGAGAGTAGGGGCCACCAATGTCCCACTTTGACAACCCTAAATCAAGAGGGGGTTGATCTAGCACTCATAACAAAAGAATGAGATTAAGAAGAGGAAGAATGAAGAGCTTTCCTCCTACAAACAAAAGTCCAAGCAATTTGGAAATAATTTTGCAGATTCCAGTTTGTGTCTTTTTTGTTGTGGAGTAAGTTAATTGAGAAATGAAATTCCCAACTTAATTTATAACTAATAATTGTTGTGATCATTTCTTGGGAAAATTGATAATTAAGATTTAGGCAAGTTGGTTTAGCATGCTTAATAAAAGCTTGGAGTTCTTGTGTAACATTTGCATGGACAATGACTTTTCATTCACAATGAGGTATTTGAACCAAGCCTATCATCTTGAGATAGGGGTGATCTCACAATAGTGTGTCCCATTTTTTGGTCAAGTTAAACATTGAAATCGACATTTTTCGTTAAATTTCCACTTTCTGACATTTATAGTAATTCAATCATTAAGAATTTGAAGATGACATGAACTTGTGATTTTGAGATTTTGTTTGTATATATATATATATATAATTTATTATTTTTTATGTAACTTTAATAAAAAAAAATTTATAGTTAACAATATTTTAAAAAAGTGACATTTACTCAATAAAACGTAACTTTATTTGTAAGAAGGATAAAATTATATTTTTTAAAGTATAGATATCTAGGCCATGGATATTTTTTCATAATTTTTATGCTTAATTTTATTTTTATAACTTTTTGAAGTGAGATTAGTTATAATTCATACATAGGTTCATTTGGTAACACAATTTTTTTATTTTTTTTTGTATTTGTTTGAATTAACCCTTTTTAAAAAAAGAAAAGAATATCAAATACTTGGACAATTATTTTTTATTTAAAAATTATTTTGACTATTTTTTCATATGTGTGGAACAAAGATCTTCACAATTGTTGGAAAACTTATTTTCACTACAAAATAGAAAATAAATATAATAATCAAATTAATTATAATTGTTGGAAAGCTTAATTTGAGTGCTACAAACCTACAAAATATATTGTTTGGTTTATTCCATTTGAAAGCTCAAATTTCAAAGATGAAAGGGAAGAGGCCATTCAAGTACCTTTAGACGAAGGTACTTGGATGAGCGCAGGAAGGAATAAAATATTTCATAAATAAGACCTTCATTCGAAGGTGTAGAGGATTAAAAAAACAACTTTCAAATGAAGGTCTTTTTGGTCAATTTTTTTTTTTAAAAAGTTAATGAGTATTATATATTAAAATAAATTGAAGAAAACTTGCAAATTAAAAGCAAAATATTGTGTGAATTTTTTGAAGCAATTTTGTATTTATTTTTTTGCAATTTGTAGCTTTTGGAAGGAGAAAATATTTGACAAAGAAATCATAGAGAAATATTTGTGGAGAAAATAGGAAATAAGAAGACAAGGAAAAACAAGAGTATGAGGAAATATTCAATAGAAAAGGAAAAAGAATGATCTAAAAAAAGGACTCAAAGATATTTCTTACAAAGACAAGGTATGTATAATTTTTTAAATTGTATATAAAAATATTTCAAAAATTAAATATTTGTATTTACCCCATTTCTTACAAAATCTCTACATCAAATTCACTAGTTCTTATTTAGGGTTTGTAGATCTCTTTCCCCTACTTCTTTTTCACTCTAGGGTTTTACCATATGTAGTTTGTAGATCTTTTCACCTACATCAAATTCAATAGTTCATCTATAGGATTTGTTGATCTACTTAAATCACAAGTATAAAATCTAGATTGAACTATATTTCCACACATGGTAACTTACATTTGGATTTGAAGTGGTTGTATAACTTTGCATGTGGCTAATTAACACATAATTGAATGTTGCCTAAGTTTCTTTATGAATCTCCATACCAAGTATAAGCCTCGTAGACACTTAGTCCTTTATATCAAATCTCTTAAATAATTGAACCTTGAGTTCCTTAATTAACCCAAGTATTCAAGTTTATAGTTCATTTGATCAACATGATTCCTTGCAAAACCTAGTTCTAATGCACACATGTATAAACTATTGATATCCACATACATGTTGGTACTACTTCAAACCATACATGTACATAAACCTTTTATGACTTATCAAGGATTATTGGAAATCCCATCGTGTATCAACATTTTATTCTTCTTCATTATTTACATGCCTAATGTTCTTTCTCTCCACCCATATTGCCTTGTCCACTAACTGTCATTTGTAGATACATCTTAATTTGATATATTTTATGTTCAAAATGCATCCTTTGGTTATTTATCCTTGGATAAGACTCTAAGTTCCCTATTTATATCTCATGGTGTTTTCCCCTCAAGTGCAAAAGTGGGAGACTTATTTTTCAAGTATCAAGTAACTTGTTAAGCATCTCAATCCAAAATTCTCATCCTAGATTAACACTTTTTTAAGAGGATTTTTGTTTGATCTAACAAGTTTTAATCCACCTTTCAACTACTCTAGTTCATTGTAATGTGTAGGTTCTTGTCCCCTAGATGCAACAATTCTAGAATATTTATAAAACACTTCAAATTCCTTAGAGAAATACTCTCCACCAAGGACAATATATTCTATCTATATCATTCTTAGGTTGTACCATTTCCATCAAGTAGAGTCGTGATGTGATGCATTGACATTAATAGCTAAAACTAAGATTCATTGCACCAAGTTCATGTTATTGGAGATAAAAATATCATTACTAAACTCATCATTTTCTAGTGATTTATTAAAGGAAGCATATTTCTTCTAGACTTGTATTTATTCTTATGTGACCTCTCTTACCACAATTCCAACACTTTAGGTTTATTAGGAGACTTTGACATCCTATCTCCAAACTTCTTCTTACCCACTCTATCCTTTGACTTAACCCTCACAACTAGGACATTATTATAGAATTAATCTATATTACAAATTTCTTCATTTTTCACTTGACAAGAAACCAACAATAAGAACTAGTTTTTAGTAAAGAACAATCACCATTGATTGTCATAATCAAAATTCCTATAACTTTAAGACAAGTATCAAATAAATTAGTACTAACTTTACAATTTAGATATGGCTTAAAGTGCCCCCCAAAGTTTCCATCCATCTTAAAGGTACATGCACTTGAATAATCCACTAATCTTCTTATGAATATTCTTTAATACTACATGCATGTTTTTTGAAAATGAGTTTATATATATGATCTAGATGTTGGGATTATATAAATAATATGTATGAAATTATAACTTTTATTCTCTCTTTTATACACATGTAGGGGCTCAACATATAAAAAGTGGAGTACAAGTCAAGCCTAATTTAGATCTTGGAGCAAAGAGGGCTAAAACACACATAGTTGATGTTATGGAGGAGGTCCAACCATACATAGTTGATGTTAGAGAGGAGGTTCAACCAAGATTTGATGTTGGAGAGGGTTTTGAATCATTTCCTTCTATAGATATGTATCATATGAACCTAATTAAAGAGGTTAAGAGATTTTTTTTTCACAAAATATAGATAATTTACTTGATATTGATATATAGAAATTAAAATTGTATGTTAAACAACCTAGTGTAGTTAGTAAGAGGTCATTGGGTAGAATTTCAAAGGAAACAATTGAAAAGTATTTTAAAAATTGTGATACACTTGGTCAAGCCCAACTATTATCAAGTATACTTACAATTGTTGGGTGTAGATTTCAAAAAAGAGAGGTAAAAACAACTAGAAAAATATATTGTTGAAAATGTTACAAAAGCTTTGAGTTCCATTGGTAAAAAATATCGATTAGTTGAAAAGAGAATTTCAAGAGTGTTACACCTTGATTGTGTAATTACTATTTACTATTACTATGTAGGGTAAAATGTGAATGTAATGTGAATTCAATGGATGAATAAATTGTGTGTGTATTTTATTATCACTGCCTTATGAATGAATTCCATCTCATTTAATATTATATGAAGGAATGCATTTATGTGTTTGGATGAATATTGTAAATTAATATTCTAACTTTAGAGATGTATTATGTTTACTGCATATTTTGTGAACAACTGACTGCCATGTGCAAGTGTTAGTGATTGTAGGTTTATGTTCAATTCCTCTAGGTGGAGGGGAAGTATCACTCAGGAGAAGGTCTTGGTTGGGTAACTAGTAACATAACCTATCTGAGCTTACACACACACCACAATAGTATAATTGAGTTGGGTTATTAAGTGGGAAATTGGTAAGTCATCCTTAGTCAATATGTTTGCATTAGTAAAGGTCTTGCTTACTTTTGAGTGCATTATTGGGTGATGTTTATCTGTTTGAACTTGTGAGTACTTTCCTTGTTACTATGCTTGTATTGATATGTGGAACATACGAGGAATGTGTATGCATACACACATGCATGACGATGATAGACTATACACATGAAGGAACATGTACATGAGGGTACATAGGTAGACATATCTATGCACACTCATGCATGAGTTGCTTATGTGCATGGAACTATCTAATGGTTCTCACGACACGTATATGTATACGTATAGACATATCACTCGTAGGCTCTTATCAATACCATAGTAATTGTGTATGATTTAGTGTGATAATCCAATGTGTGTGTGTATATATATATAATGTATATATACATATATCCATATGTATCAATATATGTGTATGGTGGCAAATGAGCATGCCCATACGAATATATCGATGCATGTATACATACGTAAACATGTACATATAGGCATATATACACACACACACAACCGATATATTAATATAACAATGTGATTGCTATCTTGATGTATTCATTTCTATATCAATTATATATACATGATTTATTGACATTTGATAAGTATGGATATATATATTAACATATACATATATACTTATATGTATCTATATATATATATATATATTTATGTGTTAATATATATATATATGTTAAGTATAAATACGTATATGTTATATGAATTTAAATGATATTTGTGTTGAGATCGACTATCTAAAGCAATGATTATCAAATGATTTATAATTAAATCAAAAGATGAAGTTTGATAAAGATGTGACTGTATTCTTTAGCCGCATTTTATTCTTGTTGTTTGCGATAGAAGAGTTTGCAATCTGCAAATAAGGAACAACCATTAAGTCGATGATTAATAAGTGAATAAGTCGACGCCTTTTTATGGGGAAATCGTGGACTTAGCTGTAAATTAAATTTCCATGCTATTTTGCCTCGACCAACATCTGTAAAAGCATGTACACATATCAATGACTTCGTCAAACTGATTTAATGAATGAATCGACTCATATTATGACTTAGTCGATATGAGTTTGGTATTGCAAATATGATGTTGACTATTTCGGAAGTAAAGGAAGTCGTGCCAACTTAGTATGTGAGTATGAAGCCTTGGCACCACCTTTGAATCCGTAAACCTGTAGATGTCCATTTAAAATTGTAGATTGAATTCTATCATGTGGAGATTTTAAATAGTCTCTATGTGTTGTTGATCAAGAGGGTTGATCTGTAGTTGTTTAAGTTGAGTATGTGCTTTCATGTTTGCCACCTTTTAGCTGAGATAGATGTGTTGTTGTGCATGCAATTTGCTGTCAAAGTTCATGCCCAATTTGTAGGATGCGTAGTTACCTGGTTGCTATATAAATAGAGTAAGTTCAATTGTTTGGACACATTCTTCTATGCATTATTCCTTGAGCAAGTTTTTGCATATTATACATTTCTATCTGCAATTATTTTTCCAAAATACAGTGAGAGAGCTTTATGCATTAGAGAGAGTTTGTGATTATTGAGAGAAGTATTTTCCAACTTGAGAGACAGTGCTTATTGAGTCTTTGCTGAAAGTTGTTGTTTTGGACGTGTTGCGACTGCAACCAGTTGATTATAAAGCTTATCATAAGTATGAGAAAATTATTCCCTTGTTTGTATTAGTGTTGTATGATTTGATTCTTGACTGTTTAAAACTAGTCTTTATAGTTACTTGCATATAGGGTAAAGTAATGTTTGCTTTGAAAGAAAAGTGGAAACTATTTACTCCATTTTGTGTAATGTTTGTAATTACTCCATGATAGGAGAGACTGTTTGTCATAGGTATTGTTAATATACTAGTTATGATTAAACACGAGTAAGAGGGTATGTTTAATCATAGGTATTATTATTATACTAAATATGACCAAACATAGACAAGCTGAAGGAACACTCATAGCTAGATATTTAATTATGTTGGATGGATAGTAGGTTGCTCCTAGGAATGTTATCCAAAGAAGGGAGGGAACTAATAGGTTGCTCTTGGGATTGTTATCTAGTGAAGGGAGGGAACTAGTACTTTGCTTAATGAGTTGTGTTACCTTAGGTTGTGTTAAAGAGATAGGTTATCCTAGGGAGTAGCTTGCCCATGGAGAGGGATTTCCTAAGCATAAATATAATGGCCTTAAGTCAAAATGAGCTTGCTATAGTGTAAGTGAATGGTAGACCTTCATTCGAAGTACCGAGTGAGAATACTTTGTCCAAAGTAGTGTGATTGCTCGAGGCTCCACTGTCAGTTCTCTATGTCCATTTAAATAGCGTAGGTTATAAAATCCTAGTCATGTAGGGCACAACACTAAGCTTAGAGTGGTATGTCGTATGTGATTACCCAGCCAATACCTTCGTCAAAGGGTAAGGCCATCTATCATTAATAGATGTGCGAGGGATCGCATGAGTTCGTGGTTGGCGGAAAAGTGCTTGAGTGATGCTTCTCCTCCTCAACAAGTGACATAAGACCAAGGTTTTGAAAGGCGGATTCCTAGACCATCTATATCTTATGCTACGAAGCTCGAAGGAGCTATGTATGTAGTTTTGTACATTCTTGGAATATTGTACTTTTGGAAATATTGTAATGGAATGGAAATCCTTATTGTATGTTGTGAAGCGTCTTTGTTCATATATTCTCAATAAAGAAAGGAAAATTTCTTATTGCAATGGCTTGTTACAGAGTTTATTTTACTCGCATAGTAAAAACTTAGGAAATTTACTTTAGTGAACATTTGGCATATTACAAAGAGAGTGATGTTGACCTCCATTGTAAATCCACAAATGCAAAGAAAAGGTCAAATCTCTTCACTTTCAAGTAAAATTGGCTTGAGTAAAAAATCACTAACAAGAGATGTGAAAAAAAAGGTTTTGGATGATAGTACTATAGAAGGCAATTAGGCATTGATGTACAAGGCTCCTAGTTCTGCCAAAATTGAAGTTGGTGTTAGCAAGTTGATCTCAAATTTTTGGCATGATCATACTAGTCATTCATCAAATAGTAGAGATACACTAAAACATAGGACTAGACCAAATGACAATGAATTGAATACAAAACATTGGTTAGACATAACACAACATGGGATGTATGTTACATGTGTGATGTGAATTCTCATATAAAGATTAAGCAAACAATTTTTGAAATGTTAAGGCCATGGTATGCCAAATCAAAAAAAAATTGAAATTTTTTGTTGTCGTCACCATATTAATTTGATCTTTGTTATCATGTATTGAAAGATCATAATAGAAAGTGATGGTTTTTCAAATACACCTCCAAAAAGAGTAAGTCAATTCATAGCATCGATTTTATGTGATAAAAATCATGATGATGCATATGGCCCAATAAAATATGTGTAAAAGGACTTTGTTAAAGATGTGAAAATTTATTTAAATTTCCTTTGAGAATTAAAGATATTGACATGAGGAAGATGGTAAATTGCAAGAGTTACAAGTACATAAAGTGTCAAACTAAAATTGGGAAAGAATCCACAAGGTTAGATTATGTAGAAGAGGAACTACCCATTGGAAAATTTATGGAAAAAAATTGTAAATTGATACAACCATACATACATCATGCCATTTTGCTAAGTGAAAAGCTAAAGAGTTTCAGTTAATTAGGTATACTTTTCCACTCAAAACAATTTTATTAATGGTTAACTTTGTAGAAAATTACTCTTTTACCCATCAAAAAAAGACTCAAACAAAGTATTATTATTCAAAGCAGGTCACTATTATGGTGCATGTATGTTATTGACATGCACAATTGGATTTAGATGGTGTTGAGAATACATATA
The DNA here is from genome assembly GCA_007258455.2 of Sequoia sempervirens. Taxonomy (NCBI): domain Eukaryota; kingdom Viridiplantae; phylum Streptophyta; class Pinopsida; order Cupressales; family Cupressaceae; genus Sequoia; species Sequoia sempervirens. Next base: position 32,022 of record VDFB02107013.1, read on the forward strand.
TACAACAAGTCATTAAGAAAGAATATTAATTTTATTAGTGATGATAAAGAGAATGACACACATTTTGTAGAATATTGTTTTAAGTTCTTTAAAGATTTGATAAGAAGGGGTGTGAAGATTGATAAACATTTTCTATGGTTAGATGGGTATGCCTCACAATTGAAGTCATCACGGCCATTTTATGCACTTTGTAGATATCATCAACATGATAATATAACACACATTTTGAATTTATTTAAGAGCAGCCATGGAAAGCGTGAAATGGTGGTGCAAGAGCTTGCATCAAACATGCCTTATGAAAACATCAAATGAATTATTAGGGAGATCGAATAAATGATGCTCATGATGTTGTTGAATGGTGTAAGAAATACTTCACATGTGAGGTTGACACATCTTTAGGGATGAAACCATGTCCAACTAGAGTGTTTTGGGACATATCATGTATATAAGTTATTTAAAAATAGTTTGAATTGCTTAAAATATTTTTCTTACATGTAATTTTATAATTTTGAAATAAATAGTAACAATTTATGAGTTTGACATGTATATATATATATAAAATTTGTAGGTGTAGATGAACAACGCACAGATGTAAGAGGGTGAAGAAAACAATATCTTTGTATTGTGTCATGAGTACATATAGCCAGACATGGACATTGTGCACTAAAGATTACTCTTGTTTTTGTTATGATTGCATGTTGGGAGATTATGAGAATTGCAAGAACTTTAATGTGGATATGTCAGTGAATGGAATTTGGTGCCTCTAGTTGTTATTGATGTATATGATGAAGATGAATAAGAAAGCTTCAAAGACATTCCTTTGATTTTAATTGATTATGACCACATTTTAGGATTGATAAAAAAAAGGTACATATGTATCATGTAGCTCACTCTTGTAACTTTCATTTTTGAAAATTGTAAATAATATGTTGATAAATTTAAAATTTTAATTTGGTTCTTAAACTATTACAATTCACGTGACATATATTCTAATTTTCTTACATTTCATTTGTGACCTATGTAGGCGATGTTCTTTCAATCATAACATAGGCTTAAAACATAGAAGATGTAAGCTATTATTTATTAAATTGCACATAAGAGAGGATGAAGTTAACAAAACCAAAGACAAGTGATGCAGGTTCAGTTGTAGTGGAAGGAACATATCTCAAACAAGTCAAAATTATTTATAGTGGGATTCACGTTATGGATTACCAACCTCACAACATGGTATATCAATATAGTCACCTAGTAATTGCTACTAGTTTGTCCCTTCATCTAGTTCCACATGCACGTAGATTTCCCAAGAGGAGATTAGATATAGATGACCATGAGAAGATATTGCATGTTATTGAAGAGTGAGCTGAACCAATGTCCATGTGATATGAAAAATGTAGATAACAACTATCATTTTAGGTATTCACTATAGACTCAAACATTATCTAGTGGTTTATTTCCTTAATAGTAGATAATAGGTGTGTTAGGGACCTACTAGAGATCACATGTATCTTACATAGATTTCTTTGATAAATATGAAGTTCTCAAATAACTTTCATTTTATTTTGGCTTCAACAGTTCTTATTTATTTTTTAGAATTCATGTGCTACTTCTAGATTCTTTTTTTTTTTCACACAAGATCTATTATGGTTCTAATTCTTTTACATTTTAAATTATGGCAGGAGATTTACATTATGAAATATATATGGACTTGAATGTGCTTAAGGGAAACTCTTTTTGAATGCATGCTTGCATAGTTGGGAGCATCTTCAAATTTTTTTATGTAAAGATTTCTATTATTGTACTTACATGTATTTTTTTATTATATCGGAAGCATCTAAGAATTCTAATAAATGCAATTATTTTGGATTGAAAATGTTGTCAATTTTACTTATATAAATACATATTATTTGTCAATTACTTAAATTATATATTTATACATTGTAAATTTTTTTTTGATACGTAAATAGATTATATTGATAGCAAAAAAGAGTTAAAATATTCCCTTTCAATGGCGGAATATGAATAGAGAAGCCCCACCCTAAACTACTAACCGACGCTCCTACCCCAAAACAGACGCTGAGATACACAACATTCAAACCATGTAGAGTACCAAATTCATTATACTAGACCCACCCAACATAGGGAAACTGAAACACCCAAAACCCGTCAACTTGACACCCTCAAAACGTACAGAGTGAACCGACTGCACCACCAAAAACATGCTACACAACCAGTCACAACCATAACACCTTTCTGGAAAAAAACCAACCATGAATAAACCCACTACCCATCCACCTCCACACCATTCGCCACCAAAAATTCCCTAAAGTGCCAATGCCAGTCCACACTGCCTGAAGGTTCAAGAAATGGATGATGTGTCAGAAAAATCAAACCGCACTTCGCACAATCACAATGTTGGCGTAAAGCTTCACCCTTGATGTCCAGAATGAAAAGGATATCATTTCACCCTCACCCCTGGCAAGAGCACTCGATGCATATCTCTTTGGCATGGAAGCCCAACACCTAGCTTCGCTATGATGACCACATCCATGACCTTGTCCAACAAATTCTCCTTAACCAACTTTTGCACCATTAGAAGTCTCATGGCCTTCGAAACCTCCAAGTCTAGAAGTTCCGCAACAAAGCGGGCCAGACTGTCCACATTCGTTCACCATTGCTTAGTCGAAGACATGAATTCCTCACCCAACAATAGCTGGACCGCTTCAAAAACCAGACAATCCCAGTCCTTAAAGACAAACTTTAACCTTCCATAACCTATCTTCCCAAAGAAATCCCATAGCTTCTGCAATGACTGCAAGCATACGAGTGTTTCCATTGTTACCAGTGCAAAAACAATGATACACACAACATAAGAAGCCAAATGCTCCCCATAATCTGTGCGGTGATCCCATCAACAATTACTCCACCAATACCATGCATCATCCCAACCAACTGGAGACAAGACATGCCAACCAAGCTAGCGCTATGAACACTATTAGAGAAGTTATCCCCACACTTCATTTATTACCATCCGCTCCCGTTCCCTACGACCATGCCAACTAGGCCCACCTGGTAGCCGCGGGGGTATACATGTACATGTTTTATTCAACATGATCTTTAAGTAATTATATTATGCTATAATTGTAGGGTCAAAAATTGTCACCCTTGACAATTTCACACTACTTTGACACCCTATTTTTCTTATAACATTAATTATAATAATAATTTATCAATTTTGGGATTGGATCAATAAAATATATTTAAATCCCTATCATCCCGATAATTTTGGCCTAAATTTAGCACTAGACAATGGCACCCTAGTCCAAAAACAAATTTTTGAATTTTCCAAATTTTGATTGGCGAGCTTTTATGATTTGAAAATGACCCAAGGTTGGCCCCTATGAAAAATGATTAATTAAAATGCATATAAAAGCAT
>VDFB02107014.1:0-34773 GCA_007258455.2 Sequoia sempervirens
TCTTTGAAAGTGGTCTCCATGCCAAATAAAGCTGCCATCACCTTACCATCTCTCCATCCAATAGTAGGCTTGGTAGGGTGCCAAGCTGCCAACATTGTAAGGGTCTCAATCCCAAGCCATCCTCGAGATGTGAGAAGATTGGCAAACTCCACCTCATAGTACCCCCTACATAAATGCCAAGATACGTTGGGCCTTTCGCCCCACCTGAGGAGAATGAGATGTGCCCTACCTTCAAGCTACGTCTGCTACCTCCTATATCACAACTACCATGGGCTCCGAATCATGGATGTACCTTTGGATCGTGCCTAGTGAATCCTCTTTGTTAGGTTTGGAGATCTCAATGATGATACCCTCCAAATGACAAGACTCTAGGTCTTGAGTAGGTGCAGTGGGGTTGGCCATGGTTAAGTAATAATAAAATTACTTATGGTCTTGAATAGGAACTAACTTATTAATTACAATGCAATTATTTTTATCATTTACGTACTACAACAATCAAGCATCACTAATCAAGCATTATCATATGGGTCTTAAAAAATATCATCATCACCATCCATATTAGATGTAAGTATGGTGAATTAGAACCACAAATAGTGGCATCAACATTGACACTGGCACTGGCACTGGCACTAACACTAGCAAATATACAGTTGGATAAATCATATTATTGAAACATATAATAGACATTGTATGCTAACTACATCATCCCCCCCAAAAGAAAAAGTCGTCTTACAAACAAGGAAAACAAGTAAGCACCAAGTAATATTAGGGAAGGTTGTACAATTTGATGAGGATATTGTAGATGAAGGCTTATAGGAAAACTTGGAAGCATAGTTCGCTAACTCGGACTTGAGTCCTTGGTAAATCAAATAAGTTTGGTGGGGGTCTAGGGGCAACGCCTCAACAAGGTTGAGCGGTAGTGCCTCTCGCGAGGTTTGGGGCAGCACTTGTGGCACCTTACTTGTGATATAGGGTGGGGGCAAGGGGCAAAGCTCTTGCTGCCAAGCCCAAATTAAGATCTTCAAAACCACAAATACCTTCGTGGTGCACACCATTTTATTTTGAACTTAAATTTTTGTTTTTAAGATTGTAAATATATATGAATATTTTTTTTGTATAGATGTACCCATGCCATACTCAGCCCTTGAATTTTTTTTTGTCGCACTGGCATATCGTACCCATGTGCCCCGTACCCGTCCTTGATTTCAATTTAGTAACTTAGGTTAAGAGTCCTTTATATCTATTTTCCATAATTTCTTATCTCTAAATATGAGCAATAATTGAATTCTTACGAATTTAAATGAATTATGAGGTAAAGAGATCAAGCCTACAAGATGCTTTAATGCTTTTCAATTCGCAGTATTCCTTGTTTGACCTCATTGATGTATCATTGTACTGCTTTGTTTATGCCAACAATCTTTTATTTATAATTTTTTGTGTTGCATTTTAGATCTGAGAAAGTCACACGTCCATTTGTAGCCGGAATAGCAATAAAGTGGTAAGCAGATTCTTTTACTAGAAATTGGTATAACTTTTATTATTCATCTCCCTGTGAGTGGAAAGTACAGCATAAACCAACAGCTATTGCAAGGAAGATACAATAGCTCTTGAGGAAGATACAACTGCAGAGCTATTTCAGTTGTATTTACTATTATTTATGTGTATCAACACAAGAGCTGCAAACTAGTTACCAATTCTGTAAAAGTCTGATTGTAAACAGGTTACAAATATTGCTGTAAGTAAGAGATTCACAGAACTATTCAAAACAATCTATTTTAAAATTACATGCAACTATAGGCTGTCCAATGAAATCATTAAATAGTGGTTGATTCTGTATTAAACTTCTGGGCAGAATTACAAAATATATATTTGATCATTTTAAATACTGGCTGAATCTTTGTTAAACTTCTGGGCAGAGTTACAAAAGATATATTTGATCATTTCAACAGGATATGCACCATGCTTGAGGCTATACTTCATCGATTTAGATTTATTTGTAAAGCTATTTTCTTCAATTTTAATATTTATATCCAGATATGGGTATTTGGCATGCTATGTATCATAAATAAGCTTTTTAGTTTGTCGTACAGATTGAAAGAGATCCTAAATCGTACTAGCTTGACAAGGTTATATGATATCAACAAATAAAAAGATGCCTGGCTCCAAAACAATCAGAATCTCTCATTGGGATGCTTCATATTTGACCATTTCTGATTAAAATTTCTTTGTTACGTGATAAATTGGAACCAAACAACAAGCACCTTTGATTAGGAAGTATTGAAACATCAAACATGTATTACTGAATAAAGGGAAGGAGTCTTTGTATTAGGGAAATGATTGACATTGTATTTGATTCTAGACATCCTAGGCAAGTCACAACTATAATGAATGATTCAAGAATTAAGGGAGTGTGTTGCACATCATTAATATTTTTTACCTTAAATACCAAGCCTAAGGTTTGTCTAGTCTGCAAAAGTTGGATGCCACTTGCCTTGCTCTTGTCCCCTTAGTTTAACATCCATTCAGGTGGTGCAAACTGCAGCTCGAACTAAAATTTGCTAGTTGGTATAAAATTTTGTTCGACCTAACCTAAATTTTATCACCAGCAATAAAACTCCATTTGCATAACCGTTGGTGCATTAAATATTGCATTTTAGCCCTTATTTGATAAAAGGTAGTCTTGCCATGTATTTTAATGAAGAAGTTTTTATTTTGTATGTCTGAGCTTCATAAGAGTTTTTTATATATAGAAAGCCTTACTGTATTTGTGGTTGGAAAATTTTCAAAGATATCTTCTGTTACTTTGAAATCAACGTCCTACTTGTAGCTGTGTAATCTAAGCTACAAAATAAACCTTAAGCACATCCATCAGAAATAAATATCTGGATCACATGGCTTCTGTTATTTTTTTGTGCTTAATAGATATTTAATGTTGTCCGTAATAGGGTTCCATTTTTTAAATGATAAAATTTTCATCAAAAAAGTTAGGAATGTTAGCATTGAATAGGTGTCAGGCAAATAAATTCTCTGCATATTTTCTTATGTCTGCAGCATACATGTATGTTTGGGCTCTATGCTTTATCTTCTGTGACGTAAACTTTTCTGACATTATCTTTTCTTACAGATTCCTCAATTTGTGGTAGAAGCTGGGTATACCAAGATTGCTTGTACCCAACCTCGCAGAGTTGCTGCCATGTCTGTTTCTCGTCGTGTAGCAGAAGAAATGGATGTGACAATTGGGGAAGAAGTTGGATATAGCATTCGTTTTGAAGATTGCAGCAGTTCAAAAACTGTTTTAAAGTACGTACATATGGAATTTGAATTGTCTAGAAACTTGCCATTCAAAGCAAAACTTGCTAAGTGGCAATTTTGAAGAGTATCATACTTTATCTTATAATGTGTTAAATTGAATCAGGGATGTTCTTAATACTAAAGGAAGGAGGTCCATGGACTAGGGCCAAGATGGTTTTTTAGGAGATGCTGCCGAGTAAATCTTGGAACAATTTAGAACAGAATGGTTCTGTGGAATGCAGATGTCCATCTCTCCATTCCTTATTTTAGTCTCTTGAGCATTTAAAATTACCTTATAAGAATTATTCAGTTAAAAATCACTAGGTTTCCATTTGGCAAAAATCTCCCAAACTTGCCTCAACTGGTGGTGCAAAGTTGCCTCCATCTCCCTACTACTTGTTTTAGGCTCCTGAGCATTTAAAATTACCTTATAAAGTTATAAGAATTATTGATTTAGAAATCAGTAGACCTTCATTTGACAAAAAATCTCACAAAGTTGCCTCAAAAAAAAAAAGAAAAATTGCCTCAACTGGTGGTGCAATCCTCCAGTCCTCCCTCGCACGGGCTGCTCAAATATGCCAGCCACAAAATTCACAGCTCTGAATTTAAAAGAGTAGAAGGTACATGGAAACACTTAGGAAAATTTGGAGCTGTTGCTCCTTCAATTCGACTGTGTGTGTGCTAAGACTACTGAATATTCAAGTGGTTGTGGCTTCATCCAATTCTTATGGGTTAGACTAGAATAGCTGATTGGTTGAACTTACATGATATCTAACTTGGAACAATGCTCGATTTATTATGTATCTACAACCCATATGTTGGCAAGGAGCTTTGTGTGCTTTGTGGTGATGCTATAAGATGCTTTGTTTTTTAGTTGCAAATAGTAATGATAAAGTCAGGAAGTCAGGTTAAGTCAGACTAGCCTGTGTGCTTGGCATATGGGACCTTTCTCTCTCTCTCTCACACACACACACACACTCTCATGGACGCGTGCACATGCACACGCCTGCACACACACAATGTGCACACGCATGCACACACACAAATATTGTTCAAATTTTGTTGCTATTGTGCTAAAGCATAATTGTGGAGGTGCATAAGCATCACTCCTTTCCTTTCTTCTTGTAAATGACTAATTTCAGAATAACAACTGCAATTATTTTTTTCATCATTTGTTCCTTGGTAATGGGGGTGTAAGTGCTCATGTTTGCACTTCTTCCAGGTACTTGACAGATGGTATGCTTCTCAGAGAAGCAATGACTGATCCTCGTTTAGAGCGTTACAGAGTGATAATTCTGGACGAAGTACATGAAAGGACATTGGCTACAGATGTTCTTTTCGGACTTCTCAAAGAAGTTCTCAGAAATAGGCCTGATTTAAAGCTTCTTGTTATCAGTGCAACTTTGGAAGCTGAAAAATTTCAAGCATATTTTAGTGGGGCCCCTCTTATGAAAATGCCTGGAAGATTACATCCTGTTGAGATATTTTACACTCTAGAACCCGAGAGGGATTATTTAGAAGCAGCAATCAGGACAGTTGTCCAAATACACACATCTGAACCTCCTGGAGACATTCTTGTTTTTCTCACTGGGGAGGAGGAAATAGAAGATGCTTGTAGGAAAATAACAAGGGAGGTACAGAATTTGGGTGATCAAGTTGGTCCTATGAAAGTTGTTCCTTTGTATTCAACCCTTCCGCCAGCCATGCAGCAGAAGATTTTTGAGCCAGCACCACCACCCATAAAGGAGGGTGGTACTCCTGGCCGAAAAATCGTCGTGTCCACCAACATTGCTGAAACATCTCTGACTATCGATGGAATTGTATATGTGATTGATCCTGGATTTGCAGAACAGAAAGTCTATAATCCTCGAATACGAGTAGAATCATTGCTTGTTTCTCCTATATCAAAATCAAGTGCACATCAGAGAGCAGGGCGTGCTGGTCATACACAACCTGGGAAGTGCCTCCGACTTTACACAGAAAGAAGTTTTCAGAATGACCTCCAACCACAGACATACCCTGAGATTTTGCGATCTAACCTTGCAAATGTGGTTCTTACCCTTAAGAAACTAGGGATTGACAACCTGATCCATTTTGATTTTATGGATCCTCCTGCTCCAGAAACTTTGATGTGTGCATTAGAGCTTTTAAACTATCTGGGTGCATTGGATGACGATGGAAATCTGACAAAACTGGGAGAGCTGATTAGTGAGTTTCCACTGGATCCACAGATGTCCAAAATGCTAGTCGTCAGCCCTGAGTTTAACTGCTCCAATGAGATTCTTTCTATCACTGCTATGCTTTCAGGTACTTTCAAAATCGTTTTTGATATAGAATCTGCTGTTGTGTGTATTGCCTGTTTTTTGTCAGTCATTAGGTCCCGAAGGATAATTTTCTGCCATTAGTGGGGTGGGACTTAGGCTTTTGTCAACATCAAATAAAATGACATGTAGTTCAAGTGCAGTCTGGTTGGTCTGTGACATAGATTCTTTAAGTTTAGCCATGATGCAGATAGCTGCAGTTCTCTATTCACCACTCATGGTGCATGTGGTGTGGTCTCAAATCTATGTGTCTGCTGACCTTCCATGGGCCTCATCTGTGATGACAAATTTTTATTTCTGTAGTCCCAAATTGCTTTCTCCGGCCACGGGAGGCCCAGGAAGCTGCAGATGAAGCAAAAGCCTGTTTTGCACACATTGATGGGGATCACCTGACGCTGCTGAATGTCTACCATGCATACAAGCAAAACAGTAAGTGTTATTTTAATCCACCAATTATTTGTTTCTAGTTAATTTTAATGCCTGCCATGATTAGAACAAAATATTAACTATATTTGGTTATGCTAAATTATTGATTGCAGTCAGATTTAATCCTATAGAGCATATACCCCTTTTTGGTTGAATTTTATCTTGTACTTATTAACATGCTCTTACACATGTAGATTATCTGATTGCTTGTATATTCTGTTTAATATTAGCTATTAATTTTTTATTTTAAGATGAATCTATTTGGTTTCTTTCCAAGAGGGAGGTCGCTTGTCTTGACTTTGGTTGTCTTCTATATATATTTTTTGTCTTTCCAAAAGCAATTTTGTAGGTTTCCTATGTGCATGGTGATTGTAGTTTTCAATTCCTGTCAATACCTCTCTCAATTTTGAGTATATGAGTTACTAATATTTGTGGGAATTATTATTGTTCTAGCATTTCTTGAATATGGTTAATGATATTTTAATCAAGAATTGTACAGAAGAAAAGACAAATCAAAATAACCAGTTGTATGCACAGAAATGATTTTACTTTTTGATGTATTTTTTATCTTTCTGGGTTTCTCTGGCTGCTCTCTTGGGTTTGCAGATGAAGATTCTACTTGGTGCTATGAGAATTTTATAAACACAAGGGCACTCAAGTCTGCTGACAGTGTGAGGCAACAACTTGTTCGCATCATGATCAGATACAATCTTAAGTTGTGTAGCACTGATTTTAAAAGCCATAACTATTATCTTAATATACGCAAAGCAATGCTAGCAGGATATTTTATGCAAGTGGCTCATCTTGAGCGTACTGGACATTATCTTACAGTGAAACACAATCAGGTGCAAAATAGTTTGTTGAAGTGGATTTTATCTTATGAATTCAATTACTAGCGTGTATTGTAATTTGTATCACTCATTCTTCAGCTCTGTTGGATACTCATGCTCTTGACTAATTATGTGGTTCGTAATTTACAGGTTGTACATTTGCATCCATCAACCTGTCTCACTCACAGGCCAGAATGGGTCATATATAATGAGTATGTTTTGACAAGTGGGAATTTCATTTGCATTGTCACTGATGTCAAAGGAGAGTGGTAAGTGCACAATACTTTATTCCTTTTAACTGTGGTTCTTGTAGGGTAATGCTTTTCATCTAATGTGATTTTAATCACACTTTGTTTATGGTGTAACAGGCTGATTGATGTTGCTCCTCATTATTACGAACTTAGCAACTTTCCCAATTGTGAAGCAAAACGTGTGCTGCAGAGGCTTTATAGCAGACGTTAAAGGGAGAGATTGGAAAAGAATAGGAGTAAGAATAATTCTTAAATCAGCTTTTAAGTTTGCAACAATATGTGGTGTTTTTTCAAGAGAAGGTTATAGAGGTCTTATATTATATGTGTGATTGGAACAATCCCAACATAGTAGTTGGAAATTTCTCCACCACAAATATTTAAGAAATGCTGTTATATTTGGATACAAAGTTATCATATTATTCTTGATTCCTTTATTCTATGCATGTTAAGATGATTATTTCTACATCGTAAGTATCCCTGGAAAGGCTGTAGCTTTGTTTGTTGAATGTTATGATTATCATTCAAGAATCTGAACTAAATATTCTGCCATATCTGTCAGTTTTTCCTTTCATTTATTTAATTATTTTTAATAAAATCTTATTATTATTGACAGATGCTTCACTACTGTAAATGCTAATTGACATTTAAGGTTTGTTCTTTCCTTTCATAGGTTGCACTGAATTTATTTTAGTTGAGGTTTAGCATTTTTGATAAAGGACCAACAAAGAGGATATTGAGGGATGCAGACTAAATGCTCTTTTATGAATTCCTCAAACTGATAGAAATGATATGCTAGGCACAAGACGACATATAATGCAAATTTGAATTGTATTTGGAAAATATGATATGGAAAGATGGATTTCTGTTCTGGCTGTTCAATTTCGTTGACAAGTTTGGCCATCACGATACACCCTTCTAAAGTTTGTGCAGTTTTTGTTGTATGATATCATAGCTAAAGAACATTGATCCCAGGCCTTTGACCTTGTGTCTACGCTGTGCAATGATATTTTGAGAAATCAGATTCTGTCCGAAAACATTCTAAGTGGAGGTTTGAGGTCTTTGCTTGAAAAGAACCCTGTATTTTTGTTTGTATGCAAGAAAAAATTTAAAGTTCTCATTGGTTGTTTGTGAGACTTTTTTAATGGTTGTTCACTATAATCCTTTGGCTATTTTTGCACACCCTTTTCTGTTCATTTAATACTTAAAAAACAATTTTATGAAGCTTATAATAATCTCTCTGCTGTGTGAGGATTCCTATTGGAAAGTTGTTTGTGAGAAGTGCCCTCTACTCACTGTTGAATATGTTTGTGAAGTTTTTATTACTTAAAAAACAATTTAATGAAGCTTATAATAATCTTTCTGCTGTGTGAGGATTCCTATTGGAAAGTTGTTTGTGAGAAGGGCCCTCTACTCTATTAAATATGTTTGTGAAGTTTTTAGTACTTAAAAAACAATTTTATGAAGCTTATAATAATCTCTCTGCTGTGTGAGGATTCCTATTGGAAAGTTGTTTGTGAGAAGGGCCCTCTACTCACTATTAAATAGGATTGTGAAGTTTTAAAGTTCTTTTATGAATATTGGGGAGAGGACCCAATAGTTGAGCATGTTTCAATAGTTGTGATAGTAGTTGTTTATATAATGCCCAATAGTTGTGATGGTAGTTGTTTATATAATGCTCAATAGTTGTGACTTGACTACCCATAATCAATCAAAATGTATTCTTTTGATCAAAATGAAGCTTATAATAATCTTTCTGCTGTGTGAGGATTCCTATTGGAAAGTTGTTTGTGAGAAGGGCCCTCTACTCTATTAAATATGTTTGTGAAGTTTTTAGTACTTAAAAAACAATTTTATGAAGCTTATAATAATCTCTCTGCTGTGTGAGGATTCCTATTGGAAAGTTGTTTGTGAGAAGGGCCCTCTACTCACTATTAAATAGGTTTGTGAAGTTTTAAAGTTCTTTTATGAATATTGGGGAGAGGACCCAATAGTTGAGCATGTTTCAATAGTTGTGATGGTAGTTGTTTATATAATGCCCAATAGTTGTGATGGTAGTTGTTTATATAATGCTCAATAGTTGTGACTTGACTACCCATAATCAATCAAAATGTATTCTTTTGATCTAAAAAGCAACCAATCATGTGATGCCACATCAGTGTTCAACTACCCATTATGTGAATGCACAAGTATTGGTCTCAGTTTTTTTTTTTGGGCCTTTTTGAACACCTTGACAAAAAGCATGCTGATGTGGCATCATATTTGATGATGTGGCCCTGCAACGAAAGTTATAAGCAGGGGACTTGCCAAATAAGCTGCTGCAAAAAATTGGAAGTTGTTTGAAATTTCCATGTAGGATTTTGAGAAGCACAAAGTTAGGGTACACAACTATTGGGTCCTCTCCCCTAGTGTGCTTCATTGTTATTTTTAGTTCTACAAAGCTGTAATAACCCCAACCCGGTGGATCAAGATTATTATCAATATTCCAAGTTTGACAATGTTATTTATCAATCTTCAAATACTCAATTCAGAGGCAATTCTCAGAGAATTTCATAGCCAGCATTACACTGAATAATAAGACTCGGAAATTGCATTCCCAAAGCATATTTAATTCGTATTCAACTTCTATAACAGAACAGATACACGGAGAATTATTCGCGCAGATGCAAGTTAATAACTCAGAATATGAATGTTTCCTGTTAACACACATGTACGCAATATGCCTCAGAAAGACACCAATATTACTATCAATGCAAATTCAAATAATAGCTTTCAGGCTTTGACAATCTATTTGTTCCTTCAAAGTACAGAGGTCTCCACAAATAATATTTTAATGCCACTCAGATATACCGGTTGGAAACAGAGCATATGCTCATACGGCGATTGAACACAGAGCGTATATGAAGAACTTCAAACCATTCAATCAAACAAATACAAGCTTATACAAAGACGTCTAACACAGATTTGCAAACATAATAATATAAGATGCACTCAAACTTCCCGAGCGGTACAAAATAACTTTATGGAGACATTCAGTCGTAGATAATCATACCCGTCATTATCCAGCATTCCGCATATGCACTAACACGGAAACGGTGCCAGACGACTTCAACATATATTCCGGAAACTCCCGCAAACATACAGAACTCCCACTGTCAACTGATGTAGGCAATATGGACGCAAGGGTGAGTATGCTTGGTGTGGTGACAATGAAGACCCAACGTCTTTGTTAATCCCGTTCTTCCCTGACAGAATATCGTTACGTCTCCAGTGACATAACCGATATTTATCTTGAAGAGTCTTCGATCATTTTCCCATCATAGTATGGAACATTTGCTAATCCAGCGCTTATAATAATCCCGATCAACATAGAATCCGTGATATGCAATGCAATGTCTCTGCTCCTTGATAATAAATATAAACAGTGCCGATGCCAACGCCAACAATGATTACCAACAGCACCAATGTCGATGTCAAGTTTCCACTACTGTTGTTAATTGTTCACGAGCGCATAGAGATGCATGATATACCCGATATCGGGTTCCAAGGGCAGGAACTACGCCAGAGAGTCACCTTCCGCAATCGTCCTGCTCGTCATATGACAGCGACAACAGAAATAGAGACCAAGGGGAGACGCGTCATAACCAGCACAAACCGATTCTCCACCAAATATTACTACGGATGCGATGAAAGGGTAATGTCGACAATGATGATCAACCAATATGGAAATGTCAGATGAAGTGTGGAATCAAACCAATCTTCCCGAGATTATGCCTTCAGCAAACTAATAAACTGAATCAATGTGAATGTCCGCTAAAATCGTTCTCCCGTGAAAATGGAATAAACCACATCGAATCTACTTATAATCAACGGCAGTAGATGAAAGTCCGATAATTTCAAATGACACATATAAATATAAGTCCAGCGCCAAAGCTTTGATTTTGCAAGCCAACTGTTTAGTTCGCCATTCAATCTCAAACAGTGAATGAAAGAAATCTCGAATATCCTAACTGGGTTTTCGTCCAGCCAAGACTTCAATTCATCTGAGAGGTATCGTCCTCAGATCTTCTTAACCAAATTCCAAACAAGATTCAATTTTCCGTGATGATCTTCTGTCGGCTCTCAAGCCCATATAACTTCGCCATATTCAGTTTGCCTAACTGATTCATCTTTAGGGACTTTGGAAAGCTATAATTCTTCAAATATTTCGTGGAACTCTTGACTTTATAAAAACAATAGTTTAGTCATTAATATTTAATAAAGGCATATTATATAATTAATTAATTAATTAAATATTAAAAAGTCTAAAGACAATTTAATATTTAAATAATTAATCAGATCTTTTTTAAGCCTTGTTAAAACAGGGACATCACAAAAGTTGGTAGAGGTATCTTAAATCTGATGGAAATTTTTTTTTTGTATTGATACAATGTTAAAAGAAAACAAAGAAAAAGGGGGGTCTGCAAACTGCCAAAACTAATAATATGACTTGTATGAGCAAACTGCAAGAATGAAAAAAAAAAATGACCAGAATAGGAAAAATATAGAACTAATGCTAAGATCTGACGAATGAATCTATCATATGTTCCTGCACTCAACCACAAAATGTCACTTATGAAATATGAATCGACATTTGTTGTAATATCATGCTATTATTAGTTAGAATTTACTGCAAGGAAAGACTAAATTAGCATTTTTAATAAGTATTGTAAGCACTTTAGTTTATGGTGGAGTTTCATTTATTTACAAATTTTTACAAGTAGCCATGTCTTAATAAGCTCTCAGCAATTCCTTAATGAACTTTCTATTGAAATGAGAGGAAAAATCGAGATTGCTCTCGAATCAAAATTTTGTCAATCACATTACAACTAATAATCTATTACATTCAATAGCCATTTAACCTACTATCTACCCAAAACCACCCAACAACAAATCTCTACTAACTAAAGTGATTATTGTCAACAATTCCTTAATGAACTTTCTATTGAAATGAAAGGAAAAATCGAGATTGCTCTCGAATCAAATTTTTGTCAATCACATTACAACTAATAATCTATTACATTCAATAGCCATTTAGCTACTAACTACCCAAAACCACCCAACAACTAATATCTACGAACTATAGTGATTATTGCATAATCACTTACATTATTTATATTAAATATTATATTATGCACTATTTTCCAACGTCCCCTTTTAGTGCTAACATAAGAATTTGTATTCTATCATTGCATCCATGGCCATTCCATTCTAAGATTCACATGGTTGATCTATTATTGTTGAAAGGTGCTCAACATTTCTTATGTCCTTGCAATCTTCACAACTAGCCTTGTTCTTTGCACGTTGCTCTCGAGCTATTACTAATAATTTTGCCTTCAAACGATTAAGGGCCTTCATCTTATTTGAGAGTTGGCTTCTTTCCTCTGTGCATCGAACAACAATTCCTGTTGGAATATGGACAATGCGAACTGCTGTTTCAACTTTGTTTACATTTTGACCTCCTGCACCACCAGATCTTGAAAAACTCACTTCAAGATCTTCATTTGGTAAATTCAATATCCAAGGATTCATCTGGAATAAGAGGCATAGCCTCCACACCTGTAAAGCTTGTCTGCTGAAGACCTTTTGCATTGAAAGGAGATTGTCTTACAAGACGATGTGTTCCCTTCTCTCTAGACAGATAGCCATAAACAAAACGACCTTCAAATTCTATCGTTGCTGATTTGTTACCAGCCTCCTCTCCAACAGAATTTTCAACAACTCTGGACTTATAGTCTTGTCCTTCAACCCAGCGCAAATACATCCTCAGAGCATATCAGCTCAGTCCTGCACTTATTTGCTTTCTCCAGTGTGCCCACTTCTCTGCGTTCCTTGCGATCCTATATCAACAATTTTTTGACTAGCATATAATAGCATACCCCTATACTTCCTATATGAAAGAACAATTGGAAGCATAGACAACTTTCACAGAAACGGTTATATGATCATATCACGATGCTACCACAAGGGCAATGCAAGCTCGGAAAAAAACATTCCGCTAGATTAACAATCGATGCGAACGAAATGAGTATGATCTACGAGAATGAATATCGCCTCCACACACACTTCAACAGATTGGGGGAAATATAAATTTTAAATTTTAATTTTTTTAGAATGACAACAGTGAACAGAGTGATGTGTAAAACAATGACAAGAATGAACACGGTGGAGAGAAAGAAGAAATGCAGATGAATGATGGAGTCAAAAGGATTTTGCACATGGTCTACATTGCTCACCCGTTGACAAATGCAAGAATGGAAGAAAACAATAGCAGTTGCACGTGGTCTTCACTACAGTATCATTGTAAACATCGTTGTGAGGAAGAAACAAATGAATGGAGGGCAATCAAAAATCGAGATTGCTCTCGAATCAAAATTCTGTCAATCACATTACAACTAATAATCTATTACATTCAATGGCTTTATGTAGTCATTTGACCTACTAACTACCCAAAACCACCCAACAACTAATCTCTACTAACTAAAGTGATTACTTACATTATTTATATTAAATATTATGTTATCACACTCTCATTGTGTACGTATGCAATAATCACCAAGGAAGGTAATTTACAAATCCTCCAAAAGGATGCCAGTTTCAAAAAGAAAGATGGTAACGGGGGGACTTAAGTCTGAAGGTTGTTTTTGCATTGGGCTGAGGGTCTTCAAGGAAGAGACTATGAGGGATCAAGTTCATGGTGCCGCTTGCACAACGATGTATTCATGATAGACTAGCTAGCTATTTGAATCGTGGGCAAGGGTACACTATAAACAACAGTAATCACTTCAACCATTTTCTTTTAGATAAGACAATGGATTTAGAGGCTTTGTTTAAACTTGGGTATGGGGATTTCCTCGTATTCTTCCACCATTTTCTTCTACATAGGTACAATAGCTTTAGAGGCTTTATTTGGATTTGGTTATGAGAGATTTCATCGTGTTTGTTGTATTCGAGAGGTCTGAATAAGTAAAGTGAGAAGTGCCAATCTTTGTAGAGGTGATGATCTTTGTAGAGGTGATGATCTGTAAATTATGAACGATATGTCTTAGGTTAATTACTAAATCACAGGTCTCAAGGGGTAAAGACACCACGTACATGAGGCACCCACGAGAAACCCTCGTGACATAAAAACTCTAGCTAAAATGTGGCTAATAATTTGCTTAGAAGTATGCCAATGGCTATGCACCTCCTTTGCCTCAGCAACTTAACAACAATTAGAAATGTTGTTTCGTACACGAAATCTCAACTCAGGTCCCAAAGATCACTAAGAAGACTCCTCTCTTATGTTTATTTTCTTTCTGGACATATACGTTATCCAAAAGCTAAAATAAGTTGTTATATAGACGAGGAAGTAAATAAATGACACAATTGGATGTGTGCAAGCGCATATGACATTTTCATCGCCTCTACAATGAGGCAATTGTGTGTTCACAATGAATTTGCTGTGGCATAGGTTGAATTCACTCCGACAACTACACTTTCACTACTCGTAAAACTACCAATTTTGCTAAAGCTAGTAGAGAACTTAATTTTAGAAGATCTTCTAGTGACTTGAAGTCTATAGATGAATACCCCATCATTCTCTAACGTCAAAGGAGTACATTGTTAGAAAAATATGGCAAGGACCACAAAAAATAGTGAGTTTCCGGGACGGGGACGGTAGGGGACGAAGGACAAGTCTCCAAGTTTCCGATTTTTGAGGCCAAATTTGGGGACGGCGAGGGACGACCATATAAAAATATAGGGAAATTTTAAATATTCATACGATAACATGGATAAGGCAACACTCCACTAAATTCACTTCAAACAAAGGTCATCTACCAAGAACTAATACACAGTGATTCCTTAATTGAACACCTAAACAAATCTTGGCAAGTAAACCTAAGTAGTAAGGATTGGCAAGAAACATTCACATCAAACTGGTCCTCTGTTCTTGACCCCAAAAAAGCTTGTCTAAGATGGTTAATATTGTTGCAAAGAGCCCCTATCAAGTGGAAACATGATGATATTGAAATATGTAACATGTGCAGCCTCTGAGAGACTGTTGAACACATATTCTTTGAATGTTTGTATGCAAATGATGTCTGGAAACTCCTATGTAACAACATGTTAATCTGGAAAACTAATGGCAAAATTAATTGGAAAGATGTCCTTCTATGCAATGATAAAAATCTTGGCAAAGAGATTAATCTGTTTTGGCATTGTATTTCTAATGAAATTCTATGGCATTTGTGGAAGGCAAGAAATAGTGAGAAATTCAATGGGGAGAGGAGGCTCCATACTAAGTTTGTAAAGAGACTCACTCTTTTTAACATTGCTTTGCAGGTTGTATTGACGATGAAGAACTTAGAAGGAAAATTCCACAGATTCTTGCAAGATGAGACACTTCCTGTCAATCATAACAAGGGAAAGTCTGGACATAGCTAGCAGATGACTACATTGGAAAAAAAATTAGGACTTCAATGGGAAAGCAAAGGTCAATGAGGATCAACACCAGGTCAGGTCTTCAACATTGCATACACATGAGAATCTGAAAATTGAAGAGGTGTTCTACAAAGATGAAATGATGGTGGCAGAGACACTAGTTGGGTGGGGCAACCTTGAGTCGAGCAGTGAAAGCAGTAATAGTTGAAGCAAGGGCTACATGGAGTCTTCTTTTTACACTGATTTTGTAGATATCCCTAGTTTGTTGAGTTCACAGGCATTCTCCCCTTTTGTTCAGCCTCCACAGTCCTCAGTTCTATTCATTGTTCAGTTTTGTTCATAACACGTGGGATTGGTAGCTTTTCACAGTCATTATGTACATAGTTGCAGTGTACAACAGATATAAATGGAGCTTTTTGCACAACCTTGTATATGGATCAAAATTTGTATATGGCACAGTTGTTGGTGTTAGGAAAAAACTTTGTATGTTGCACAGTTGATGGAAAAACCTTGTATATTGATCAGAATTTGTATGATGGTTCAAAATTTGTATTATGTACAGTTGATGGGACAACCTTGTATATGGATCAAAATTTGTATATGGCGCAGTTGATGATCTTGAATCACAGTTCATGTATATGTACAACCTTGCTAATGTATAGCAGTTTGAAGTGGACCTGTATATGGGGGGTCAAACAATAAAATGTGAGGGTTAAAATAGCAAATTAAACACTTGATGATGTAGTTCTATTGATTGCACTATCCTTAATACAAAAATGCAGGGAAAATTTAAATATTCATATGATAACATGGATAAGGCATGCATAATAGACATTATAGTACCTTAACATATAACATTTGTGTTCAACATTATGCCAATACTCAGTACGCATTCAAAATTAACATACATGAATCATGAAACAACCTCCAAGTTATAATTTATAAACTTATATCAAAATGCCCAAAAGGCTATATTGTTGCCATATAGTTTTAAAGTTTTCTATGAAAATCAAAATACAATATCATATGTCAATAATGAATAAACAAAGAGTATTGTTGCCCCTAATCATTTCCCATAACCACATCAAAATCAGAGTCCTCCTTTGAGTCACTGCCACTGTGATGGTCCTCCTCAACCAACAGAACCTCAACCAAACCCTCAACTGTCTCCTCCTCATCTACCTGGGCCATGTCCTCGGGATCAATATCCCACTAACGTAGAGCTGAAGTTTGTCGATCAGGAAGCCGAAGAGCACTATGAATGGCCACTAGCTTCTCCACTCATCTAGAGGTAAGTCTATTCCTCTTGAGA
Source organism: Sequoia sempervirens (assembly GCA_007258455.2). Classification (NCBI taxonomy): domain Eukaryota; kingdom Viridiplantae; phylum Streptophyta; class Pinopsida; order Cupressales; family Cupressaceae; genus Sequoia; species Sequoia sempervirens. Next base: position 16,892 of record VDFB02107014.1, read on the forward strand.
GAGTGCATAAAGCTATATGTGGGCCAATTCCTCTCTGCAGTAGAGGAACTGACAACCTATGCAATAAGGCGAGTAGCAAGTGTCTTCAACTGCAGTGTATACCTCCCATGATAGGTCCACCATCCAATAGGGTTCGATTGAGCTAATATAGCTCTATCCAACCTCGCTTGTGGTTTACTCAAGTTTGGGCCATTAAGATTTGCAAAGTCTAAGAATTATGTTTGAATTAGTGAAGCCTGCTCTGCTCAATACATCTTATCAATGGCCCGTGTGAACCCATCTAAAACCTCAGGGTCATTGCGTGGAGGCACCCTACCAGCCCTTGGTGCATACCATTTTGGATTTAAAGCAAAGGCAGCCATATGAAGTGGGGTGTTCATTGTATTCTACCTCCGTCACAATGGGCCTAATGTGTTGCTCGTATAAATCCAAAGTGGGATTCTTTGCCAAAATAGTTTGCTTGATCTTCCCAAACAAACTATCAAATGTCTCATATATCTCTCTAAGACTAGGAGAGTTTGTATCAACATATCGGATGACATCTACAATAGGCGAGATGAAGGAGCAAATATATATGCAAAATGCAAACAAAAAGTTCAAAATAATTAGTTGAAAAGTTAATTGACACGTTAGAAACTTCAAAAATTGGAACATTGGACAATAAAATTAAAATATTAAAATCAGAAATTTAATATGAAAATTAGCCATTTAATGTCTTACCTCACATTGGCCCACCAATCGTCATCGAGAATATTTTACTTGATGGTCTTTCCTTGAGCAAAACTTGCATTTGGCCATCTAGTCCACTTTGCATTGACCAACATCATTTGTAGAGGCTCATGCACCTCAAGCATCCTCTCCAACAAGATGAAGTATGTGGCATATCTACATTCACCAATTCAACAATTCATTAAAAAATAAAAATTTAAAACAAAATCAGATTATGAATACAAATTGAAAGTGAAACAAAATGAAGTGTCATACCTTGTCTCAACAGGTTTGAGAAACTCCTTCTTTGAAAATGTTCTGAAGAGAGCAAGTGAGGTGTGGTGATTGCAAATAAACATCTAGATATTTCTAGCTTATGCCACCATTTGCTTAACCCAATCTAACTTCCTTTTGTCTTTCAATGCATTGTTCAATGCATGAACACAACATGGGGTCCAAAATGTGTACCTATAAGTACCCTCCACCATCAACCCAGCCGATTTGCACACACGTGTTGAATCAGTGATCACCTGCACCACATTTGCAGCCCCAACCTCCTTTATGGCATCTCTTAAAATGGAAAGCTGGAAGTCTACATCCTTACATCTCCCCAAACAATCTACGGCTCTTAGAAAATAAGAACCAGTAGCGCATGTGATTATGACATTGATGAGTGGCTAATGTCTAACATCAATCCACCCATCCATCACTATAGAGCATCCCATCCTCATCCATGTTTGCCCCATCTCCTCCATTAACACATTAACTTTGAAGTACTCTTTGTCTTGGAGGGTGGCGCATAACTTATGATCTCCAGGGGGTATGAATGAAGGACCAACAGTGGCTATGTATTTCACCATTTTCTTGAAATAAGATGAACAGGCCACATGAAATGGGATGGCATGGGCAAAAAAGAATTTTGCAATGGAAGATTCAGTGGTTTCTCGTGCTTGGTTATTAAACATGGACTCAATTGAAGATGGCTTCCCACTACCACTCACCTTCCTCCTTCCTCTTGAGGCAACTCCACTACTACCAATTGTGGAAGGAATAAGATTAGGCATAGATGATTGTGCACTTGGGAAAGGAGGTGACCCACCTTGAACCCCACCATCCAACTCCATTTGAATTTTTTTGCACTCTAAAAATAGTTCATTTGTTAATGCATGACACACTCTAACACCATGGCCCACCTCACCCAAAAAATGAGACCTAACTCTTGTATAGCTGCCCCTAAATTCCTTTTCACAAACATGGCAAAACCACACCCTACTCCCCTCTGAATTTTTTGTCTTTCACCCATAATTGTAACATATTGAAGGAATGGTTTTGTTCTTGTTTAATGGGTGTTTTGCATAGTGTTCCATGGTATTGAAATTGGTTGTTGAAGGGCATTAGATTGGGTTTCTTTGCTCTCCTTTAACATCCCCACCACTTTCCCTTCTATTTTGCACATCAACTTCACTATCACTCCCATCCTCACTGTTGCTCATTATTTTTATATTTAGAATGCAAGTTTCAACTGAAAATGCAAAATAAAAATAAAAAACAAACAATGTATGCTTAGATTTTGCAAAACAAAAGAGAAAAAAAAAGAGGGAAAGGAAATGCATATCTCTTTGGTGGATTTGCACTCCCAACAACACTAATTTCAACCTCCTCTCCTCCTTCAAGCTGTTGGTCCTTCTCCTTCAATGATTGCAACTTCTTTTGTTCTCAAACCCTTGGCTGCTCAAACAAGCAAATGCATAAAATGAATAATGAGAGGCCTTTTTCTCCTCATAAGAGAGTCAAAATGAATGGGGCCCATAGATGCCATGTAGGCAGGGGTGTGACTTTTTAATTTTGAGTTTTTTTTTAGTTTAAAATTTTGTTTAGACTTGGGGGAGGACCGGTCATCCCTGAGACGGTCAACCGTCTCCCATCCGATCAACGTTGTTCCCCGTTTTAAGGACGGTTTCCTATTTTTGGGCAGAAAAGGGGATGACCCCTGGCGTCCCCCAGCCACCCCCTGTACCCGGGACATCTCGGGGACAAGGACAGGGCATTTTAGGGGGGAGACATGTCCCTAGGTTTCCTTGACAAAAACTAGATCTATTTTTGGATTACACCTCAATTAAAAAGCTCTTCACCCCCAAAAGTTAGGAGACTCACTGAATGAGCATGGAATAGCTTCTTCAGCTAATGAATTAGTTGCAAACTTGCCTTGCACTAAGCCAAAATTTGTTACGCCTTTGTGTCTGATTGTTCGTGTGATAAGAAAGTATATTCATTGTTTTGGAGAAATTTGCTCAACATTGGTTCTATCTAAAGTAAGCATCCTTCCATGTAGATTTAAGATTTTTTCAAGTTTCTCTTTAACAAGCATGCAAAATGAAAGGATTTACCATTTTGGGTGATTTGGTATTTGATAATGCTCCTATAAAAGACTACCTTGCATACATGTATGGATTGCCTAAGATGGTACCCCACACACATAGTACCAACACCAAACATTGTTCCATCAACATAATTAGTTTCAATTGAATTTATTTGCATTGCTTACTAATTAACATACCGACACCTTTTTTGACCCAACCCAACTATGGTTTGGGGTGTTGAACAATTTTTAGGCCTAACTTATCCACCAAATTTTGTGCAGCCAGGTTAGCTTGAGAACATGAATCAAACAAAGCATCAATCTTAACATCATTTATGTTACCCTTGATGTCAAACAATACTTCATTTGCTAACTGACCCATTTAGTAGTGCAAGTAATTAAAACACTCATTAGAATTCTCATCAATTTCGTTACCTTTCTTAATGACTTTATTGTCTTCATTTTCTAGGGAATTCTTTCAATCACTATAAGCTTGCCAATTTTTATGCAAGATTAAGCATATCAAAAAGTTTGAAAAGTTCTTTCCAAACTTTCTACCAATTTTTAGGCTTTTATTTGCCTTTATCAACAAGTCTTCTAGTCACAATTACCTTCCCTTAAAGCTAAACAAGCCTTTCAAAAGTGTGTGAGTGTGGTTCCCAATATGCTCTCCACTTTGCAATGAGCCTTCTATGACAATGTCTCACTTTAGTGGATCTTTATGAAGCATCTTTCATGATGGCTAATGATAAAGCCCCTAGTTATGACAATTTATTGTGAATTTTATAGTCTTATGGGAAATTGTTGGCCTCGACTTATACTAGGTTATGATATTGCTATCAGGATTCAACCGTGTAGTTTCGAGTCAAACTCATTGACCCATGTTTCATGAGTAGTGGTTCACCGGAACCCATCTCTCATGATATCGAATGGTCCACTTAGTACTCATTGCATCTAGGTGATACTCACAGAGGTGAAGCACTGGTCCATCCCGGGAGGTCACCCATCCCGGTACTGCTCCAGCTCAAGCGCGGTTAACCAGGGAGTTTTCTCCAAGGTTAAGCTGGCTGACCCCATTTGCAAAACCTTCAGCAAGTGTTGTGCCTTATGAACCATTCATTATAGAGACCCTTTAGCTCATCAATTGATAAGTAGGAGGTATTTTTCCACAGAGTCAAATTATGATATTGCTATCAAGATTCAACTGTGTAGTTTCGAGTCAAACTCATTGACCCATGTTTCATGAGTAATGGTTCACCGAACCCATCTCTCATGATATCGAATGGTCCACATAGCACTCATTGCATCTAGGTGATGCTCACAGAGGTGAAGCACTGGTCCATCCCGGGAGGTCACCCATCCCAGTACTGCTCCAGCTCAAGCGCGCTTAACCAGGGAGTTTTCTCCAAGGTTAAGCCCGCTTGGTTACCCCATTTGCAAAACCTTCGGCAAGTGTTGTGCCTCATGAACCATTCATTATAGAGACCCTTTAGCTCATCAATTGATAAGTAGGAGTATTTTCCACAGCGTGTCAAATTATGATATTGCTATCAGGATTCAGCAGTGTAGTTTAGTCAAACTCATTGACCCATGTTTCATATGAGTAGTGGTTCACGGAACCCATCTCTCATGATATCGAATAGTCCACATAGCACTCATTGCATCTAGGTGATGCTCATAGAGGTGAAGCACTGGTCCATCAGGGAGGTCACCCATCCCATACTGCTCCAGCTCAAGCGCGCTTAACCAGGGAGTTTTCTCCAAGGTTAAGCCCACTTGTGTTACCCTTGCAAAACCTTGCCAGGTTTTAGCCTTGAACCATTCATTATAGAGACCCTTTAGCTCATCAATTGATAAAGTAGGAGGTATATTTCCACAGCGAGTCAAATTATGATATTGCTATCGGGATTCAACCGTGTAGTTTCGAGTCAAACTCATTGACCCATGTTTCATGAGTAGTGGTTCACCAGAACCCATCTCTCATGATATCGAATGGTCCACTTAGCACTCATTGCATCTAGGTGATGCTCACAGAGGTGAAGCACTGGTCCATCCCGGGAGGTCACCCATCCCGGTACTGCTCCAGCTCAAGCGCGGTTAACCAGGGAGTTTTCTCCAAGGTTAAGCCATCTAGGTTGCTAGGAAGATTTTTCTCATATTCTTTAGGGGCCCTCATAAATAAAGGTAATATTAAATTCATATCTAAGGCTAGTGATCTTGAAGAAATCTATAATTGTTAACCAATTACTCTTTCAAATGCTTCCTACAAAATCATACCCAAGGCCCTTGTGTTATGCATCCACCATTTGCTTGCACTTATTTGCTTAGAGTAGATTGGTTTTATCAAAAGTTGATAAATCCTTGACAATATCATTGCTATCTAAGAAGGTGTGTAAAAGGCCAAGCATTCTCAACAACATGCCATTTTCATCAAAACATTTTCTCTAAAGTTTATGGCCACATTGAATGGCCATTTATTATAGTCATTATCTAAGCTTTTTCCTTTGCTCCTAATTTTTTCTTGTATGTCCAAATTCTCTTTATGGATGCCTTAGCCTTTCTAACCATTACTAGCCACCAACCTTCATCTTTTGGGATTTTTTGCTTCATTTGCAAGGTTGTTGTATGGCTCTAGCTCTTAATGTATTAACAGTTGGAAGATTGGTTATTTGCTTGCCAATGTGGTCTCACAACAAAGAGTCAAAAGTGGTTTTTGAAATTGCAAAGTTTATGTTCAAATACTTTTTTCATTATGGTTTTGGCTCTAGCATTCAATGGAAAAAAACACAATGTTATCACCAATCCTTTTTGCTCAAACCTACTTGGCTTGATTCTTGTGGTTGGAAATAGATTGCTCATAAATAAATCTTTAGGTTTCTTGGCATTACATTTGCCTTCTAGACCTCTTTTGCAACCCTTTGGCAAGATGCGCTCACACACATTGAGAAATTGCACTTTTGGATTTCCAAACCATTTTCCTTTGCTGGAAAGTTTCAAATTTGCTCTAAAAGTGTTCTTTGCTACTTGTGTGTATTACTCTTCTTGTTAGGCTCCCTCTAAAGCCTCTTACCAAAAGATGGAGAGGTTGCTTACTGATTTCCTTTGTGCTTCTTCAAAGCAAGGAAAAGACTTCCACAAAATTGGTTGGGAGCTTTGTTGCCTTCTTTATGACTTTGGTGGTCTTGACTTACTTGATACCTATAGATAAGGTTTGGCTTTTTGTGTTAAGTCGATAAAATTCTCCTCATGCATTATATCACGTATGGGTCACTCATGGACAAAAAGCTTGGCATGGCTTGGGTCTTCACACCATCCTTGTCATTAGAGATTTTATAAAAAGAACACACAAAAACAAAAAATCAATGCTCCTCATACAATGAATCATCTCTGACCAAGAAGCTAGCTCGAGATGAGGAAATTCCTCCAACCTCCAATTGAACCTTGTTATGCTTTGAACTCTATTTGTAGAATGTAACATGTGAGTCTCCAAAAGCTCTATTAAATGTAACACAAATGACAAATATACAAGCACTAAATATATAACCATGTTTAAATACCAAAAACAACAGATATTAACTTCAATCAATAATACACCTCTTACAAAATAATTATAAAAAATCTAACCTTATCACTCCAAATAGTTTTACAGATTTCATTGCATAAAAATGAACTTTTAACAGAGTTGCTCGGAGTATCTTTGTATCCTTGGATTATTTTCTTGCATAAAATGTTTGAGTGAGCTTCTTAAATATCAATGAAAAACTTTTTATAAAGATGCCCTGAATAAATTTCTTCGTAATGCAACTTAAAGAAAAAGTTGCAACAAAAATACTTGGCCTTGCAAATTTAAACTATATTCGTTCAACAGAGCACTCATTCTGTCTGTCTCGTACGTGTGAATATTAATGTCATTCCACATATCTTAATGGTGGGAGTGATAGAGTTTGGCATAAACCAGTTAGCAGCAATGGAGGCATTCATCGATCTCAACAAGCAGTACAAGCCTTTGAATGGATACCACTCCACAAATCTTCGCTTTCAAAACAAATACGTTAAAATCCTATGGAAAAACAAATGGCCACCAGAATGTGAGATTGGTTTGGCAACACCTTCCCAAAACATTAGTTTTTTAAAGAACAAAATCGGATGCCTCTTTCTATACGCTTCACAAGTTTCAGCAAATGGCAAAGGTAGACTCCTCAACAAAATATATCTTGTCGATTGTCTCCCAATCGGACATGCTTTTGCTAGATTTTAAGAGGTGGAAATTTTTGCATATGCATTCGCCATATGGTACGCTCATACGGTGAATCTAACAATTGTTTAGGTGGCAAATCGAGACTAACTTGTGAATGGCAGGGACTCCTGTCTTCTTTTACAAACTAGATGAAAACTACTTCTATTTGATGCAAATGGAAGCCCTGTATGGGCATCCCACACGACCGACAACAATTTGGATGTAAAAGAGGCTCTCCTCCTAGACACAGGAAATCTGATTATGCTGAATTCTTCACGACTGAACATTTGAGAAAGCAAAGAGGTAGTGTTTGCTTAGACTGCATCCCATTGCCTTGGGAATTGCACCATGCTTTCCAACTAGTTTAAATGGATTTCCCATGCTATGTTGAAAAATAGAAGAGCAGAATGTTAAAAGATATTATATTTTACAATAGCATAGTCAATAACATTAAATGTGTGTCTGATGTGAGTTAGACTATTGAACTTTCCTCTACAATTTAGGGAGGTTTCATGTTATGAGGTCATTGGTAATTCTATTGGTCATTTCTTGAAATTTGATGAGTGTACTTCATACATGGGGCATTTTGCATTTGGTTGCATTTTAGTGAATATTGAAATATCCAAGTCTCTCCATGAAGATATGGTTTTGATGGTTGGGGATAGGTGTTGGACTCAACCTCTTGATTTTTAGGGCCTCCCCTTCAGATGTCGTCAGTGCTTCTCCATCAATCACCTAACTACAAATTGTCCTTTCGTGTGTTGCAAGGGTTTTGCTACGTGGTGGGAGGATGCTAATGAAGACCACTCAACTATCCATGCTCTTGATTCCTCGTCGAATGACTCCTCCCAAGAAGATGACGAGTCTCTTGCCTTTGGTACGATTTTGATGCCCTCGAACCCTGTTGTGGAACCTCCTTCCCTCCCCTTTTTGACCAACCTACCGTTAGCTTTGGACCCTCCTCATTGTTCTTCTCGTGTTGATGAGCTCCCTGGGAGGGAACCCCCTTGATTCACATTGTCCTACGCTTGTGGATGCTCCCTTTAGGCCCTTTGTGGGGGTTTCTCCTCATGTGTCCCCTTGTAATGCTAATTAGGATGATAGTATCACTTGGACTATTATAAGTTGAAGGAGGAAAGGTCTCTCTTCTTCCTCTTCCCAAACTCATACTCAAGTTGTGGGTAAAAGGTCAACTCGCTCCTGACCTAAGATTGTCTATGTGGGACGTCGATGGTCCCTACCTTCTCTCTTTTGTCTGTTGTTTTGTTTGGAAGCTTGGCATCAAGTTCCCCTTTCTCTTGTTTGTACCATTTCTCTGTTGTTGTTGGCTTGTTTAGGCTCGTTTCATCCAACCTTTTAGTCGCATTCTTGCTTCTTTTGCTATTTCGTGCTTTTGTTCAAGGGTCTGGGCCCTTTCAAAATCCTTGTTTACCTTAATTAAAAACACCAAATAATAATATTATTAAGTTATTGAGGATTTCACACACACTATCACACTGATTACAAAGTATTATGTAAATGCTTATAAAACATTGCATTCTCCCTACCCAAAACTAAATTCTCAATAACTAACAAAATAATTAATATGATTAAGTCATTAAGGTGATTTTATTACAAATGTAAAACCTAATTTTTAACATAACTCACCTATATATCTCAAAATTGGTCCTTGTTCGAAAGTTAAGAAACCATTGTTAGTGTGAAATAATACATTATTTAATTGATTATAATCTAAGTCCTATTCACAATTAGCTAAGTTTATTAATGACACTTTTAAGTTATTTACTTTTTACTTTTTATGTCATATGATTGTGAAACACATCATAATCTTATGTTGTCATATCTTTCACCTTACATCACTCATGTAGATTATGTATCATATTGTATCCTATTTTATTGTATGATCTAACATAAATTTCTTGTTTTTGATAAGATAAGTAGCATTTACAAGGTGTTGTACTCTTTACACAAAAAGCCCAAAGGCCCAAAAAAAGAGGAGCTAGTTCAAAATGGGAATGAACTAGGAAAAGAGGACAAAACACTCACAGAAACAGCTGATAGATAGTTGTTGGAACACAGACTAGGAGCTAGACAACCCCAGAATCAAAGGGGACCAATCTGACTCCCTTAATCCTAGGTCGCGAGTTTGCGACAGATTGAGGGAGTCCCTTCTTCTTTCTCAGCACAACAGACCAAGAAGACTCATAATCCAAGTTCACTGATTGAGGCGAGAGATGTGGATCAACCAAAGCCACCAAGGGCAAGAGCCACCACACAGCAGTGGAGGCGGCAACGCAGAGGAAGATACAGGAATGAACAAAGGACCATCAACACCAATCAACAAAGTTCGAGCATGCTTAGACAAATTAGTGTCAGTAAATCGAGCCAACTGCGGCTCCACAAAGGGGTTAGCCGAAATAGAAGTAGACAAAGGTTCCCAAGGAGATTCAATGGAGTCAACATCCTCAAAAGAAGCTCCCGAAGGAGGAGAACCCACCGTGAGGTGATCCGAGAGAGCATCCTTACACCAAGTAGCAGCACCCTTGCGGCGGGCTTGTGGGCAATAAGAGGCCAAATGATCCACTGTGAAGCATCTCCTACACCGAAAGGGGAGACCCTCATAGTCTAGAATTTGTTTCCAAGGTTTGTCCTCCACCATCAAGACCACATCACCATAGAGAGGCTTAGAGATGTCCAAATCGATTAAAATGTGAGCCACCGTAGTATGCCCAAGATCCCAAGACGTAGAATCCACCTTCAGAAAGCTACCAATGGCATTGCCAATAGCCTCAAAACAAGAATCCTCCCAAAACTAGAGGGGGAGATTCAGCAAACAAACCCAAACTGGTATGATATTTAGAGGCTTCGTTAAAGGGTTGAACGAGCGAGACCAAGGCCGAATGAATAGCAAATGGATACCCCACATCCAAACCCAATCAAGCACTCGGTCACGATCCTCAAGGAAAGTAAAAGTTGCAAAGAAAAAACCTCTAGCACTGGGATAGAGGTCAATATGCCCAGTAACAATAGGTTTCCAGGGTAGGGAAACCCACTCATGTAGATCTGGAAGGGAGGGCCACAAGTTGTTGAACCTACAGACCACACCCTGGCATATATAAAACTCCTCATTCTCAGCAACCTCAGGCCCACAGACTGCCACAAGGGAGGCACGGGCACAGGGCAAAGGCCTAACCCTAGCCCGAGCAGCAGGAGGCTGCACACGAGCAACTTCAGAAAAAAAAAAAAATTTGATTATGAGGAGGAAAAGAGCCCCCGACACAGCTCCTCACAACACCAGGCACGCCAAGCTGAGGGAGGATGCCATTCAGAGGAGGAACAAAACCCAAATCACCACAACCGCCCAACTTCTTTCCCTCATTGACACCCCCAGGAACCCTGTCCAAACTAGTGACAAGAAGAGCACAGCCCAAAGAAGGGACCTCCAGCGCAACCCCACCAAATGCATCAACAGGAGGCAAGCTCTCGTCCACAAGCCGTTGAGGCCCGCACTGCAACATAGCAAATTCAAAAAAACATTTCCTGCTCGGCATCGCTCGGTAAGTTATTATTTAACATAAATTTCTTGTTATTTTCTTGTAGAAAATTATTTTTGATTTTTCAAGTGATCTTAGCTATTATGAGTCTGGTGTGTAACTCTTATATGATATTAAAGCTTTAGATTTGCAAGTCCTTTCTCAATTGAGAATAATTTTGGCAAGAAATTTTGTTGAGTGCTTTTTGAGATAAAATGAACTTCACCATTGAATTAGAAGACCTAAAACCTTATAAATTGATATAAAACTTGATAGAACTTGGAATATAAAAAAATCATTTTTTTAGGGTTTACAAAAAATTATCAACAAAAAATCTATATGATCCATATGAAATATGCATAGTTCATTTTATATAAAATTTGTATAGGTAGTACACTTTACAGTTGTCACTAGATTAGTCGACATATTTTGCAAAATATTTTCCGCTTATGTTTGATAGTCGTAGCTTACGTTTGATAATCGTAATCCCTATCATTTGTAAAGCTGTCAAATGTATAATTTTATTTTAAATTATTTTTTTATTATCTAAAGTCAAGGTTTTGGTGCTTGGTCACCTAGACCAAAGCCCTTGATGCCCCCTAGTAGTAGGGGGCTTATCACCAACAAGTAGCACATGCACCCAAGACCTCTACCTAGTGCTCAATTTTACCACTTAGGCGTGACCTTTGCTCGATTTTGTCGCCTAGGCACAACCATAGATGACTTCGCTTATTTTCTCTACCTCCACCCTACCTAGTGTGGCACTACCCAAATGTCACCCCAATAGAGTAAGGGCTCATTCAATTAGTTTAAAGGGAGATAGTTTTTTCATAGAGCATAACTTTTTTCTGGGTAATCAATTTTTCATATTCTTATGTATAAAAAAAATGGTTCCAAACACTTTGCAGTGATATAAATATTTTTTTTTTCTAGATTTTGCTTTAGTTGCATGATATTTTAGTTTGAAGGTTACATTTGTTTGTATTTTTTGACTAGCCATATCTTGTGCCTACAATATTTGATTTGGAGTTCTTATAGGCATTGGAAAGGTATTTTTCGAGTGCCACACATCCATCTATATCTTTTTTCATATTTTACCTTAACTATAAAAAAATCAATTTGAAGTGATTTTGGTCTTTTCACCCATTTCTCAAAAAAATGTTAAAACTAGTGGTTGATTTTATTTTGAGGGGGCTTCATTTTTATATCGTTTCATAGTTGGGAGATTCTAAAATAGATCATGTTGTTGTACATTGTCTATTTTTTCCTATTGGTGTTTGTTATTCTAATGACAAATTTTGATTCATTTGAGCTCTCCACTCTTCATAATTTTCACACATATAAATCAAAAATGAAATGATTACTCCTATCTAAATGTTTATGGTCTACCTTGCGTGATACTCAACATGATTTCAAAGAGTATGAGAGATTCGCTTACAAAAACAAACTTGATTAGGCTATGGGTTTGATTGCTTTACATATTTTTGATAGATAATTGTTCCATATTCAATATTGTACAAGACCCAAGCAAGTATAGAATAAATTAAAGATCTATTTGGTACAATTAATACATTTCATGATTTGCAAATAGAGGCTAAATTGATTTCTCTTTTTCCTAATACATTTTCTTTCATTAAAGATTATTTGGTATGATGAATATAGTTGTTACAAAAAATAGATTAATTAGTTCAAACACCTTCAGAAGAAGAACAATACCAAATTATCTTCAATATAATGTCTTTTGGTTCATCTTCTTCTACACCATCATCATCTACATAGTCAAGGACAACCAAAGTGGCAAATGGGATAGAAAAGTTGAAATTTTTGCATCTACAAATCTAGAATAAGAGAAATGACATCTTGATTTTGGAGCTTCACATCATATGGCTTTATCACAAGGTATGTTCTCTTCATTTGAGCCTTCTACTTAACCACATATTTTGATGAGGAACAACACATATGTGTGTTTGTGGGAAACGATCTATTTGCATGGGATAAAGTATCTTCAAATATGTATTTTGTGTTCCATCAATGTCAACTAATATCCTTTCTATCTATCAAATTACACATAGTGGAGCAGGGAAGATTGTTGAGTTCACACTCGTGCATCTCATCATGTGAATTGTATTTATAAGAAGTTTTGTTATTTGAACCTTGGTGTTCTTTCATCCACTTTAATTCTTGAGAATTGTGCCAAGCTTCCATCTCCTCCACCTCCTACTTCAAAATTTTGTGTTGGCATAGCTTCCAATACTTCAATTCAGTAGGATCATTCTAGTATTTCAAATTCAACTTTATGGAATGATTTGTTGATAGGTATTGTAGATTTGTTTTGTCTCATCTTGTAAATTTGGAGGATACACTTGAGGATATCCTTTTCCTCTTTGATAACATTTATAGCACACGTGTTATTACATTATCTTTGTCTTTGGAGATTGTTTTTCACAAGTCTTCACAAGTTTTTGGATTGGTTTTATCTCATTGCATTATGACAACCTTCGATTCTAGCATGTAGATACTTGAGTAATTTTCAAAGGCACATATTATGAGACTTCTTTTTCTCATCTCTTTTGGAGTGAGTTTTTTTCACATATACCATTGAATTTATTTATTCCCAAGGGGAGAAATGTTGTTTGCCAAATTTGGATACTCTTCAGCATTTATCCTCAAGTATTCACCATTGACACATGAGCTACTTCTTTGTGTGGGGATCTATGGTCTCACTCTTTCTCTCCTATGGGGAGATATTGATTGTTTATTCGTGATAGATGTAGTCTTTGAAGGGTCATGTTGAAACCTCACATTACTTGTATACATTTGTTTATATATTTTTCTCTTTTGGAGAGGGATTTTTTCCTATGAGTTTTTCTATTTTACCTATTTGTGAGAGGACTATTGTACATGGATACCTAACAAGGCCTTGTTGTCAAGACCCATCTTTGTATTCTTGCATTTGTTTGTGTTCCTCCCTAAGTTGCACTCAAAGTGGGATGTTGTTGTGAACAAGGTATATTACCTAATTGTTCTCATTTACGTCCTATTCACACTTAGTTGAGTTTATTCGTGACACTTTTAGGTTATCCACTTTGTCTCATGTCATATAATAGTGACATTTGTCATTATTCTATGTTATTCTTTCACCTTGTCTATATAAGCAAAGTCTCTCTTGTATATTATGTACCCTATTGTATCATATTTCATTTTTCATTGTATAATCTAGCATTCATTTCTTACTATCTTGCAGAAGGTTGTTTTATAAACGAGCCTAGCTGTTTTGTGTCTCTTACAACTACCACCTATTTTTTTGCAACTAATTTGGTGCATTTTGATATACTAATTAAAACTAAACTAGAATACATAGAGATGCATATCAGCTAACTTCAAGAGGCATATCCATTAATGCCTCTGACTTTCCATAAACGAAGGGTTATTAATTCCTATTTATTAGCAGTATATGGCTACGTATGGAGATTTTTGTCATTAGCCCAATCGTGATTTTTTGTTGGATCATTTTATGTAAATACTGTTTTCTAATGGTAATTTGGCATCACATATGCAAGTATTGGAGAACATTCTGCTGGAGTTCCGCACTGAGTTGCCTTTAACATTTTTTATGCATGTCTCATACTAAAATAAATCTTTTTATTTTTATTAACAGAAAAGTTTATTGCCAAATCTACAAAGTTATTCTCATTGGTACAACGTGGCATATAGTTGATAATTGATATACGGATGTGATATATATTGGCATATTGTATTTCCGGGCCATCAAACAGGAAGTTCAGTCTGTATAATCCTTTGCCCATACCAAAAATAGACGGATTTGAATCAATGGATATATTTATTGGTTTACCAAGTAGCAAACACAAGGATTACATTGTGGTGATTGATTGACAGATTTAGGAAACTGCAAAATTAGAAGTTCTATTTCTGTGCCCGGTGGTCAAACTGAGATAATAGACCAGATAATAGTTCAAAGTTTCAAACAGCCTAAGGATAGTTAAAATAGGGCAGTCCAAAGCTATTTTCAAATATGTCTTTTTGGATCATGTTTTAGTTATCAACAACTCTGCCTTATATTGGAGCTGCTGTTGCCAATTCTGAAAAATGTTAACAAGATGGCAAGAATCAGTAAGGACAAAAAAATCTTGAGCAGATACAGAGCAAGTACAAGAAAATTTAACTAATGCCAATATAAACCCCCATGACTGAAAAGAGAAGGGTGGATTTCTCTCCCTGAGGAAAAAGAAAGTGCAGCTTTACCCACAGAAAATTTCAAGGAAAACCATCCGAAACCAAGACGTTGAGCATTTACAGCAGAACAAACATCAAAGCAAAATGATGTTTCCCAGATTCCATCATGCTCCATAGAGAGAAGCCTGATCAATAAGAATTTCCAGATTATATCTTGCTGGTTTCTTCAAGCATATTGTTCGATAAAGAAAACTTGATACTTACCGAAAATTGAAAGAAAACTTGATACTTCCAGAAAGCTGAAAGAAAACTTTATACTCACTGAAAATTGAAAGAAAACAAATTGAGCAATCTATTCTCCTTGAATATACCGAGAGCTATAAAGACGTAAAAAGATCACCTATTATCTGGCTCCTAGAAATTTTGAGTAACAAAATCTTGTAGATAAAATTAAGATCTAAAGTTCCAGTTTTCCTCTTTTTCTTCAAGAGTAAATGACATGGGCTGCTACAGCCAGAGCCAGAGCAAAAAACAGTGCACTCTGAAACAAACATGTGTTAAAAAAGATGAATTGAATGCTAAATTATTCCCCAATGTCTGTCGGATACTCATCTTATGAATAGAAACAATTGAATGTGATAACCTCTAAGTTGCTCTGGTTATTTCTAGTATCCTCTCATTGAGTTACTTCATTTAGAATGTATGCTTTGTCCTAGAATACAATAGAGTTAGCAAATTAGGCTACTCGGTTCCCACATCCTAAAACAAGGAAGATAAAGAAGCAGTATTTTTCCTTCATTCCATACATTTTGCTTAAAAACAAATTATCACTTCATCCCACCATCTTCCTTCAAATGTATGGCTTTCGAATGTATATTTACAATGGTTCAATTTCTTTGTCATTTTGTGGCAAATCCATTAGCATTAATAATCTCATATTTTTGTTCTATGTTACACAAAAAACAATGATAATATTAAAAGATAGTGGTAGTCTTTTAGGTCACCACTAAGTGAAACACCAATTTAATGTTAACATTTTACATTATATATTCTTCAAATTTTGTACTCCCTGGATTTGAACTCGTGATTAAGCTCAGTCCTTAAACCTTCCAATGCACCCACACCAACAGCAGTGCACATTGCATACATGCACAGCTGCTTAGGCCCACTGATCAAACATACTCAAATATCTTACTGGTTCTGAGTTTATAATAGTATTTGCCAAAGAATTCTCCATTAGCTATGAACATAGCTATATGGTTGTCACAATGAAGTATTCAAAACTTTGTTTATACAGTGTGCCTCAAGCCAAGAAATCATATCATCAAAGACCTCATATATCCTCTCATCAGGTTCACCTTCAAGAATACAATGATATCCTTCTTCATAAAGTTTCAAAGTTTTGTCAACACTGTTTGACTTCTCATACAAACTTTTGCTGACAGAAGGATCTGTAACTTGATCGGCATCACCGTGCAATATCAATAATGGAGATGATACCTATAATTATAGTATCAAGTTAATTCAATTGCCAATTAATGAAAAAGTGTTTTGGAGCTGACTTATAATTCGAATCATAAGTGTATACCTTCTCCAATTGATTTTCTATTTCTCCTGTAGTTTTTAAGAGCTCCATAGCAGTTCTAAGGCGCATCTGATCCTTATAGGCAATTACATTAAATACTGCCTAAAAAAACGAAGGAAATAAATCAGAAGGTGAATTGTGAACATTTAGCTTGCAAAAATTATTTAAATATCTTATCCTTGAGTATTCAAATTTTTATACAAGATGACAAATGAAATGTCATATGTAACTTTGTACAACAATAACCAAGATTGAAATTATCTTTGGATGAGCACAAAAATCAATGGGAATGAATACAGTGAATAGCATAACAGGATGTGATGTCCATCAGGAGATGGCGCCTAACACATCACAAGTCAATAGTCCAATACTACCCAAACTCATCAAACAATTTAAGAAAGGTTAAAGGGTGAGCAATCAAAAGAATGTATAAACAAATAATGCATACAAGTACAAAATCAACATTATACACAGAACTAACCATCTTTCGTTTCTTGAGTTCCCTAAATGCCAGCTCCGATATATCTTTCTGAGGAAACAGCTTTTGTTTTGGGAGGATCTGGGATAATAATCCTAAAACCTGTAATACTGGTTTAGGTGGAGTAACATCCTCTGCAATCTGGAAGTCAAAGAAGTCATATTTAAACAAAAATTACTTGTTATAGATTAATGCAATAGATTGTATAAGCAAAGTGATAGTGCCAAAGAGAGCAACTTTCTCTAATTGAAACCCCAAATCAATAGAAATATTGAGAAGAGCAAATGCAAAGACAAGGAGACAATATTATGCAATTTAGTAGCCATTACCTTTGGTGAAAGGGATCAGTACCATATAGTGTGAATTTCTAGTATCTGCTAGAAGTAATACAAACAGTTAGCTGCATGCCATAAATGTTACCTTGCACATAGGAGCAACAAGAATTGTCCCATCCCACTCACGAGGTTGCTTCAAGTGCACCTTCAAGGCTACCGCACCTCCCATGGATTGTCCAAAAATAAAGCAAGGGACATCCTTGAAATCTGATTGTGCTGCACTTCCTTAAAAAATTCCATTAGAATATAGAAGACTCCACAAACAGATCCATTTATCTAGATTTATAGGTAGATGAGGTTTTGACAAATATTGAATATACTAATTTCATTACAGTTAGCAGTATTTAAACCTTCTCCTAAAAGATTTGCCTCTAGATAGAAGAGAAAGGTCTTTAGAGACCTAAAATAAAATTTAAACATTGACTCTGAAGACAAATAAAACAAACACATCAA